>BPLR01000216.1:0-110508 GCA_021605095.1 Caerostris extrusa
ATTATAATGCATCTGTTTCGTAAAACCGTGGATAAACATTTATGATTCAAGTGCTTCTTATTTTTTAAAACATGAATAAACATTTATGACAGAAATGCATTTTGTTTATTTTATAAGCTGTGAGTAAAAATTTATGATTAATATGCTTATTATTTTAAACCATAAGTAAAAACATTTGATTATAATGCATCTTGTCTTTTTAAAACTGTGGATACATGCATGACTGAAAATGCATTTTGTTTAATTTTAAAGCCATGAGTAAACGTTTTATGATTAATATGCTTATTATTTTTAAACCACAAATAAACATTTGATCATAATGCATCTTGTTTTTTAAACCATGGATAAGCATTTATGATTCAAGGGCTTCTTATTTTTAAACCATGAATAAACATTTATGATAGAAATGCATTATGTTTATTTTTATAAGCCTTGAGTAAACATTTATGATTCAAGTACTTCTTATTGTATTTTAAAACTATGAATAAACATTTTTGATTAAATGCATTTTATTTATTTTTATAATCCATGTGTAAACATTAATGATTAATATGCTTATTATTTTTAAACCATGAATAAGCATTTGATTATAATGCATATTGATTTTTTAAACCATGAATAAACATTTATGATTGAAATGGGATTTTTTACAAGAGTGTTTCATTAAATCACCATGAATAAACATTGCTTGATTTAATGTTTTTTATCTAAATGCTTGATATAATTATTTAAAGCTATCTCTAGCTTTAGATATTGAACCTTTTCATTGATTTTTTACATATAACAATTTAAAATTATCTGATTTATCGCACTAATTCGCAATAAAAAGATCATACTTTAGTTTAATAAGCTGTGTACCTAATGTATAGTTTTTATCATAACAAAATAACCTTTTTTTTTACATTTTATATTTAAAAAAGCAAATATTTTATGTAAAGTTTTTTATTTTATTGAAGAAAGGGATATCACATCCATTATCAGTAACATGATAGCATTAACTACACAATTTTTCTTAGAGCACTGACATGTATTACCAAACATATGTTCTATTTAAATTACTTTTAAGAAAAACAGCTATTGTTGTTGCTAAATAATACTTTAATATGCACAAGCTGTTTGATAAGCGCATATTTCTGTACGAATCATTAATTTATAAAAGTTTCGATTAGAATGCATCTTATTGAGTTTTTAAAGCCTTTATTAAGCAATAAGTTATTTAAAAGCCATTATTAATTAATAAGTTATTTAATTTTCTTACTTTCTAAATGAGCTAACACTAATTCTAGTTTTTTAAAAGGCAATCATTATTTTTTTTAAATAAAACTATTTAAATGATCGGTAATTTAAAAACTATTTCATATTCATAATATAATAATTTATTTTTAATATATATAATGAATATGAAATAAAACACTGATATGTTGTCCAGACGTTTCCGAAAAAAAAATAATAATACTTTTATGGAAGTAATTTTTAAACATTCAAATATTTTTCGAATTCAGGATTTAAAGATATAAATTTAATACATAGCAACAAGCCTATAATTACTTATTGAATTATAAAATAAATATGTAAAATACAGTGATATTCACAATCCAATTTATCTTGCTTTACTTTTATAACTTCACTTTCTATATTAATATCAGCCCTTGTATTATGCCTTTGAGAATATATTTTTGTTTTTTTTTGTCCTAAATGAAACCTTGATGAAATCTTTTATTTTAATTATAAGAATGACAATACAGATTTAATGTGTTTTATGCGTGGACAAGAAAAGTTATGAAACATGTATCTTTTTATAAAATGTTAGTTCTAAACCGTGATAAGATGTTTTTGGACAAGAATTCATTCTAAATTTTTTCATATTATTCCTTTTTGGTTATTTAATTTAATATATTTTTTTAAATATACAGAAATAAATAAAGTTATTGAATTTTTGATAAAAAAAACCCGTTTCTTTCAAAAAAGAAATAATTTTGACAAAACGTTTTTTTTTGCTAACTTCTTTTCAATGGCTTCAATGATTGAGAAAAATCCAGCATGCATCAAAAGATTATTATTTCTCAAAAAATTAAAAATTGTGGCGTTTTCATTTTAAATGAAATTGTGTTTATTTTCATCGGAGATATTTTGTATTTAAACTTTTCATTAAGAAAAAAAACTTTTAAAATGTTCTAAACCGTTATGCAAGAATAACCTTTTAAAAAAGTTTTATTCTTTGTAACTGAAAAAAAAAAAAATATGGCAGAAATAGTTATTTTGAGCACCGAATTTCAGTAAGACATTCATTAAAATATTTTCAAATTAATATAAAAGAAAATGTATAACTATTCATTGAAAATTTCGTCAATAATAAAAATCTTCATTTAACTAAAAATATTGCAATCAAATATGTTCGTAAATGTTTGATGTTAAAGGGAAAGCTTTTTCTAAAAATATATTTTGGTTTTTATAAAAGCTTTTTCAAATTATTTTATTGTTGTATTTACTAGCTAAAATGAATAAAAAAAAATTGTATTAAATGAAAAACTTCATAAAAATATCTTCTATATTTATATTTTACATGTTTTTTTATTATTTTATAATTGATTATATTTCTAATTTTATTGAAATATATGAATGACTACTTTTTCATATATAAATGTATAAATACAAAATAAAATAATTATTAATAAAAAATTTTCATTTTATGTATGATTAACGACTGTAAAATAATATTTTTAGCATCTTTGCCATTTTTTTTTTCTCTCTCTTGCATAAAAAATAAATCTACTTGAAATAAAAAGTAACTTATGACTATTTTTCGGACACATGAATTTTTATTAAAATGATTTTAATTAATAGAAAAGAAATTGAGTAAACTATTCATTTAAAATTTCAGCAATAATTATTCACCATTTAGCTAAAAATATTGCAATAAAATATGCACTTTTGATGTGAAAGAGAAAGCTTTTTCTTAAATATATTTTTGTTTCTATAAACATTTTCATTATTTTACTGCTGTATTTAATAACTAAAATATATATTTTTTTTTATATTAAATGAAAACTTTTTAAAAATATCGTCTACATTTATATTTTATATTTTTATTATTTTATAATTTATTATATTTTCTAATTTTATTCAGATATATGAATTAATAGTTTTTCATAAATAAATGTATAAATACAAAACATAAATAACTATTAATAAAAATTTTTGCATTTCATGTATGATTAACGACTGTAAAATAATATTTCTTTAACATCTTTTTTTCTCTCTTGTATAAAATATAAATCTACGTGAAATAAAGAATAACTTATCACAATTTTTGGAAGCATGAAATAATTTTTTAAGAAAGAAAAAAAAAAGTCATCCAAGAAATACTTTTAAGAAAATTGTAGATGCAATTTTTTATCCCTGCACGAGATAAATTACTGGCTTTGAAGCTCCAAGTCAAGACGCGATTCCGACATTCACTTTCTCGCATCACTTGGTACCCAAAACTCATGGGATTCAACTTATTTACCATTGAGTTTGAAAGAGATTTCTTGTTAGTTTTGGAGCAAGCAGATTTTTTAAGCATGGGTGCTCTGGTATCCTTTGCTGTTCATAGCGTGAAAGAAACAGGGTGGGGTGTGTTTTAGCATTGCTACCTGTCATTTAATGTGAATCATGAATTTTGAAATGCATGTTGTGCAGCTAGTATATCTTTTTTTTTTAAAAGTAGAGATTGTCATGTATATTTTATTTAGAATCATTATAGAAAGAAATTCTGAGGAAATATTTAGAAGTGCTTTTGGTTCGTGCAATGAAATATTCTTTTGGAGTTGCTATATATCAGCAACTTCTTAAAAGTTTTCTTAGTGAAGTTTTCTTTCGAAGAGTTATATAGTCTCCATCAAATGGAATACTAGGATTATAATTAGAAACTTGTAAACAGGAGTTATAACCAAGTGGTCCATCAATAGGGTATTCACAAATTCAACATGGGAATACCACTTTTGTGTGTCATCTATTTCCCAGTAGGTAGAGGAAAGCAATAACGTTCAGAATTTTTGAGTAATTGTTGAGTTGAAATAATTGTTTATAGTAATTTTTTTTTCATTTTTCCATCAATACAATGAAATCAAAGAAATGTTAAGAAAGTAATTATCTTAGCAGTACTTCTAATTCCTGAATGGAAAATACTTTTTACTAATTTCTTAAAAGTTTTCTTTTGAAGTTTAGCTTATTTTGTCGTTCTACGGTCATTTTTTTCACACATTGGGCTGGTTAGACTGAGATCTACAGTTTAACGTGGATACCGCACCAAGTCAACATACATGGCACCGCCATGATTTAAACTTGAAGCTAGTGGTACCAAAGAAGGAGCCAGTGGCCTAAGTGGCTAACCACTTTTTGTTTTGAGAAAATACCAGGATTATAAATGAAAACTTGTAAATAGGTTTATATCAATGTTTTAATGGCAGTTATCACCGTGGTTCATAAACAGGGTATTCATGAATTCAACATGGTAATACCACTTTAGTGTGTCATCCGTGCCCTGATAGTAGAAGAAAGCAGCAGCGTCCTTAAGAACTTTCGAGTAAATATATCAGATGTAAACATTTTTTTTTTCATTAAAGTGTGGTATAATACAAAAAAGGTTAATTTATGTTCAAAAAATTTTTTATTAAACTTTTCATTTCTTTATATAAATCCAACAATGCAATGAAATCAAAGAAATGTTAAGGAAGAACTTACTATCTTAGCAGTACTTCTAATTCATGTAATGAAATATTATTTTTGAAGTTGTCATATTTCAGCAACTTCTGAAAAGTTTTATTTTGAGGAATTATATGGTCTCCACAAAATGGAATACCATCATTATAAATAAAAACTTGTAAAACAGGTTATTTTCCTGTTGCACTTGCAGTTATCAGCAAGTGGCCCATCAATAGGATATTCACAAATTCAGCATGGGAAATACCACTTTAGTGTGCCATCCATGTGTCTGTTGTCTCATCATTTTTTAAAGTTTTTTTTATAAGTTATGTACTCTCCACGAAATGGAATACCAGGATTCCATTTGAACAATGCATGCTGTATTAATTTTCCATTAATATCTAAAGATCTTAAGAAATTGCCAAATATATTTTTAGGTAAAAGGGGCAGGTTTAAAGTGATGAAAAAGTACCCCACCAGCAGAATAGAACCTAAATCCTGATAGAACGTGCTACTGTTAAGTAAATAATAAAATTACCCATGATTTTTATCAATATTTTCATTACTATTTCCTGCATACTGAATAATTCCAAAATTTTATGTAAGAAAGTATTAGAAAAAAAAAAGTAGATTATATCTACGAACCTGTTCCAAAAAACAGAAAATTCTTTAAATTATTTATTTGAAAATTTTGTCTTGAATTTTATGTGAATAATTAATTTATTGTAATTAAGTGATAGGATCGATAATATCTTTGACGATGAGTTCTTGCATGGAAACGTTGGCTGTGATAATGGGAACATTGTTTGCATCGCATTAGTTGTGTCAATATTAACTTATTGTGAATGATAAAGATTATGCTGTTAACATTGTCTGCAACTTTAAGCATAGCGAAGGAAAATTTAAAGAGGTTTTTTAATGCATTTTTGCATGAGGATAACAGTTATGTTATTAGGAATTTCAATGTTTCTTTTTCTAAAAGTTTTATTTAGTAACCGAATGAGTTTCAAAAGTGAATTTGAAATATTTTGAAAAATAATTTGTTTCATTAGGAAATGATGATTTATTTTAAGATTAACTCAATATTTTTATCATTTTATTTTAAAATGGCTTTTTACAGCAAACTGATTTATTTCTTCAACACAATTTTTATTTCTAATGGCAAGACAATACGAAAAAGGGGAAAATGCAGAATAAAAAGAAAAAGAAAATGTACACAAGAGTTCAACAAAGTTGACCGAAGTCATTGCCTTAAGAGTATCTAGTTTGCTAGTATCTCGGATTCGCCATGAAGTACAAAGCAACGAGGGAGATGAGCCCGATTCATTAGTTCTGCCACATCAAAAGTGGGACGGTTTGTCGAAAAGTTTGTCGTTAGTCGAAAATCCTAATGCAATGTACATGTCCGTTAGATCAGTTCTTTTTGATTGAGACTATTACCAGCATTCCATTGCAACACACAGGTCAACCAGATAATCATGCTGAAAACTGTAGACCACATAGCCGTATAAAATGTTGCCGAGGGTTCATCACTCAGTAGGGTCTACATTGCATCCCTCTTCGCCAAAGTGAATTGATTTTAAACGTTCCACTGTCATGTTAGCCATGTACATAGGTGAAATTTTAAAATAAAGTTGTATTGAAATTTTTTAACGATATTGTTAAATTATGTTATAAAACAGACACATAGGAAAATTAAAATATACATAATTGAATAATTATCTCTTAAAATTAGGCAAAAATGGATAAAAATGCATTTTTGACATTACATAAGCACTTCTATTTAAAAAAAATGACACATTTACTTGAATAAATGCGAACAAAACAAAACAAACAATAGTAAACTTCGTTAACGACATCAATCTTGCTCAGAGGCAAAGTTGTATGGATTTTTTTTTTTTTTGTTGCTATTGTTAAATTATGTTATAAATCATAGACGAATTAAATGAAAATTAAAATATATGTTGGTTTTTTTTTGTTAAAATTTGACTAAAATATCAGAAAAGCGTATTTTTTTTTATTTTTACGTAAACACTCTTAATTATCACATTTACATATCCATTATGCATCCATTACTTAATGATATATCCATTACTAAATTAATGTTACTCGTTTAAAGTATATTTCAGAGAGAGCCAATAGAGTTACTGAGATCAAAAATACAAAGTCAAGGGCAAAGATTTTAAATAATGTTGTAGGGAATATTATTTTGATTTTTTTGTTGTTATTGTTAAATTATGATATAAATCATAAATGGACAGGAAAATTAAATTATATGAAAATTTTTTGTTGAAATTCAACCAAAATATACAGAAAAGTGTTTTTTTTTTTTTTTTTTACTTAAACAATTAACCCCTAACTATCACATTTACTTGTGCATTACTACTCTATTTTTACATATTACTATCCTAACTATCACATTTACATATCTATTATAAGCCCATTACTAAATAAATGCTAATATTCTAAAGTATATATCAGTGAAAGCAAATTGAGTTACTAAGATTAAAAATACAAGAAAAAATCATTTTTAACAGAAATGCCTAATGAATAATACCGCATAAAAAATTAAGAATCTTTAAATGAATATATTTAAAACATTTTAGTACAATTCATTTATAACATCTATCGGGATGTATGACTAAAATTAGAAAATTAAATTATCTTATAGAAATACGTAATTAAAAATTAGATTCTGAAATTATTATAACAGATATGAAATTTAACTGCATTTGTTAAACTGGAGAAATATATGCAATGCTATCAGTTTAACTCAATTTCAGAAATTACTTTTAGCAAATATGTACTAAAATGCATTATGATTGATTAATTTAATATATTTCAGTTAAATATGCTCAAAGTGAAATATAAATATTACATTACACGAAATGTCTCAAATTCGCGTCTTTATAGATAATATATCGCAATTACTATCGATACTGTGTTCTTGATATAAGAAAATAACAGCTGGAATTTTAGATTTTTCTTTAATTGGTTATTTTACCGTAAAGTATATAAAATAATTCTCTAATTCAAGACCTCGGGAAATATGATAAAAACCCCGATAAAATTAAATATAATATTTGTAATTTAAGCTATATATAAAATTCTTACAATGTAGCTAAACCATGACAAGATATGAAGTATTTGGTACAGGGATTAAAATAGTGACAGTACAATTGCGATTGGTATATTTTACTATATGCTTATTTATCTTATAGAAATACGTAATTAAATACGTTATTTATAAATATGTAAGTAAAATACATTATTTTTAAGAAAAATACGTAAAATAAGTGTCATTAAAATGTAAAATACCTGATTATTATTGATTGCCTGAATATATCTAATATTTGCGTCCGTTAGAAATATCTCCCAATTCTCATCGATGCTGTTTACATGATGTAAGAAAATTAAACTGGAATCTTAGATTTTTTTTAACTAATATCAAATTTAATTTTAAATGTATATAAAAAAATTTCTTTAACTCAAAACCACGGGCAAAATAAGGAAAAATATGATAAAATCAAATATAGTACTTGCTACTTTAACTATATATAAAATTGATACAATGTTAAGATAATAACTTCTATTGAATTGAATACATTGTCGCCCCTGCGAAATACTCTATTTTTTGCATTTCAGACAATTTTTAGAAAATATGTAAATGATATAGTTTATATCTAGACTATTCAACAATAGATGTAACTTTTATGCTCCAGCTTCTCCCATAAGCCGATGACAAAAGGGTAACAAGCAAAAACCGCTGTAACAAAGGAAAAAATGCCTTTTTCCAAAAGGCCTCATACAGAATAATACACCCTCCATTACTGCGAGTCAATATTCATTCCTCCATCACTGAGGCAACACTTGTCCGGGAGGAAAGAGCTTATTTTATAGCCGGCAACCGAATGCTAGTCTGTCTCCTTGACTCGCTAATGTCTCCCTGCTTCTCTTTCACAGCTCTCTTGTTGTGTTTTAGGTCTGGCTTTGTATTCCGCCAACAAGAATTGATGCAAGGAAGTGACAAAAAATATTCGAATCGTTGACTTTTCTCTGATGACAGAATGTCTGTGCTTTAAGGAAGTGTGGGTTGAATCGAATGTGTTTTTTCCACGTTGTGTATCTGCTTAGTAAAGTTTTTTTTTGTTTAATGTAATTTTCTTACATGATATTCAACTGAGTATTTGCATTAAATATTTAGAATTTGTAAGATAATTTTTTTTATATTTCTCTAAATGTAGTTTTGCAGAAGGAACAGTAATTAAAAATAGTCAAAAATCGTTGAATATTAATAAAATTTCAAAAATATTGATGATATTTTTAGTTTACGTATATGTTTTATTATATAGTGTAATATTATATAGAGTATTTTTTTTTTAATTTTACGTAAACACTCCTTATATCTAACTATCACAATTACTTGTGTATTACTAATACTTTTTACAAAAACTACTTGTAACTATCAGATATACAAATACATTACGCAACCATTACTCAATGAATGTTACTAATCTAAAGTATATCTCAGTGTCAGCCAATTGAAGTAGTGAGCCAAAAATTTAAGAAAAAAACCTGTTTTTAACAGAAATTTCAATAAATAATCTATAAATGAATATATTTAAAACATTTTAGTTCAATTCATTTATTAAATCTTTCGAAATAAGTGTCTAAATTTCAACTAGATTCTGAAAGTTATTATAACAGATATGAAATTTAACTGGTTTTATTAAACTGGAGAAATATATGCAATACATTCAGTTTAACTAATATTCAGGAATTACTTTTAGCTCATATTTACTAAAAGGGGTTATGATTGAATAAATTAATATATTTCAGCTAAATATGCTTAAAGTGAAATATAAATATTACGTTACACGAAATGTCTAAATTCGCGTCTCTATAGGAATATCTCGCACATCCTATCGATACTGTTTCCTTGACGTACGATAAATAACAGCTGGAATCTAAGATTTTTCTTTAATTCGATACCATATTTTACTGTAAAGTATATAAAATAATTGTCTAACTCAAGACCTCGGAGGAAAATATGATAAAATGAAATATATATTTGTAATTTTACTATATATAAAATTGATACAGTGTTACGATATAGCCTGCTAAAATAAATGTATTGTCACCATTACAAAATATGCTATTGTTGCATTTCAGATAATTTTTGGGAAAGATAAAAATGATATAGTTTGTATCTAGACTATTTAACAATCGATGCAACAATTTTTTGCTACAGCATCTCCCATAAGCCGGTGACAAAAAGGTATCAAGCAAAAACACGCTGACACAATCAAAAATGTCTTTTTCCATAAGACCTCTTTCGAAATAATACATCCTCTATTACTGCGAGTCAATATTCATTCCTCCATCACTGAGGCAACACTTGTCCGGGAGGAAAGAGCTTATTTTATAGCCGGAAACCGAATGCGAGTCTATCTTCTTGGCTCCTCGGTAATGTCTCGCTGCCTTTCTTTCGCAGCTCTCTTTTTTTGTGTTTTAGGTTCTGTCTTTTTGTACTCCGCCAACAAGAATTGGTGCAAGGAAGTGACAATAAAATATTCGAATGTTTGACTTTTCTGTGATGATGGAATATTTGACTTGAAAAGAAAGTGTGGCGTGAAGTGCCTGCCTTGTGTATTTTATTTATTGCATGTAATTATGTAACTAATATTCAAATGATTAGATGCTTCAAATATTTAGAATTTATAAGGTATCATTGTTTTTGATATTTTTAAATTTAGTTTTGCATAAAGAAATGATTAATTAAAATTTATGTGTCAAAAAAATGTTAAACATAAATAAAATGGTAAAAATAATAATGATATTTTTAGTTTGCTATTAAGCTAAACCATGACAAGATATGAAGCATTTGGTACAGGGATTAAAATATTGGCAGCACAATTGTGATTGGTATATTTTAATATATTAAATACGTTATTTATAAATATGTAAGTAAAAATACATTATTTTAAGAAAATACGTAAAATAAGTGTCATTAAACGTGTAAAATACCTGATTGTTATAACGATATATCTAATATTTGCGTCCCTAAGAAATATCCCTCAATTCTTATCGATACTGTTTTCATGATGTAAGAAAAATTAAACTGCAATCTTAGATTTTTTTAACTAATATCAAATTTAATTTTAAATGTATATAAGAAAATTCTTTTTAACTCAAAACCACGGGCAAAATAAGGAAACATATGATAAAATGAAATACAGTACTTGCTACTTTAACTATATATAAAATTGATGCAATGTTAAGAAAATAACTTCTACTGAATTGAATACATTGTCGTCCCTGCAAAATACTCTATTTTTTGCAATTCAAACAATTTAAAAAAGATGAAAATGATACAGTTTGTATCGAGGCCATTCAACAATAGATGGAACTTTTTTTACTCCAGCTTCTCCCATAAGCCGATGACAAAAAAGGGTATCGAGCAAAAACCGCCGTCACAAAAAAGAAAGAATGTATATTTTCCAAAAAAGGCCTCATACAGAATAATACACCCTCCATTACTGCAGTGAGTCAATATTCATTCCTCCATCACTGAGGCAACACTTGTCCGGGAGGAAAGAGCTTATTTTATAGCCGGCAACCGAATGCGAGTCTATCTCCTTGACTCGGTAATGTCTCCTTGCCTCTCTTTCACAGCTCTCTTGTTATGTTTTAGGTCTGTCTTTGTATTCCGCCAACAAGAATGGATGCAAGGAAGTGACAATAAAATATACGAATGTTTGACTTTTCTCTGATCATGGAATGTTTGGCTTTAAGGAAATGTGGCCTGAGTCGCATGTGGTTTTCCATGTTGTGTATCTGTTTTGGAAAGCCTTTTATTTAATGTGTGTAATATTCTTACTAATATTGAACTGATTGTTTGCATTAGAAATTTAGAATTTGTAAGAGATATTTTTTTTTTTTTTTTTTTGATATTTCTAAATATTTGTACAAAGGTAACATTAATTAAAATTTAGTTGACAAATACTTTTGAATATCAATAAAAAAAAAAATGTTAATTTTTTTTTTTTAATTTTATGTGTGTATTATATTACATAGTGTTTATATTATATGCATATAGTGTATATATTATGTATTTTATATATGTATATATTTTTTTTTAAAATTTTCGTGAACACCCCTAACTTCTAACTATTACAATTACTTTTGTATTACTACTCCTTTTTAAAAACCTCCTGTTTTTAACAAAAATGCCAATAAATGAATATATTTAAAACATTTTAGTTCAATTCTTATATAGCATCATTCCACATATATGGCTAATATTCAAATAGATTCTGAAAATTATTATAACAGTTATGAAGGTTTTAAGCTGGAGAAATGTATGCAATATATTCAGTCTAACTACATCTCAGAATTTATTTTAGCAAATATTTACTGAAATGCGTTATGATTGATTAAATTAATATATTTTCGTTAATAACTTAAAGTGAAATATAAATATTACTTTATACGAAATGACTAAAATTCCCTTCCTTATAGAAACATCTCGCAATTCATATCGATACTGTCTCCATGATGTAAGAAAAACAAAACTGGAATCTAGATTTTTCCTTTAATTGGATATCAAATTTTACTGTAACCGTATATCGAATAATTCTCTAACTCAAAACCTCGGGGGAAAATATGAGAAAAATATGATTAAATCAAATATAATATTTGTAGCTTTAACAATATATAAAATTTTTTTACAATGTTACGATAATAACTTCTGCAGAAACGAATGCATTGTCAAGACTCCAAAATATTCTATTTTTGGCATTTCAAACAATTTTTAAGAAAGATGAATATGATATAGTTTGTATCTAGACCATTCAACAATAGATGCAACATTTTTGCTTCGGAATCTCCCATAAGCCGACGACAAAAGGGTATCAAACAAAGACCGCTGTCACAAAAAAATGCCTTTTTCCAAAAGGCCTCATACAGAATAACACATCCCCCATTACTGAGAGTCAATATCCATTCCTCCATCACTGAGGCAACAATTGTCCGAGAGGAAAAAGAGCTTATTTTTATAGCCGAATGCGAGTATATCTTCTTGACTCGGTAATGTCTCCTGCCTTCTTTCACAGCTCTCTTGTTGTGTTTTAGGTCTGTTCTTTGTATTCCGCCAACAAGAATTGACAATAAAATATTCGAATGTTTGACTTTTCTCTGATGAGGGAATGTATTGACTTTAAGGAAGTGTGGCCTGAGTCTAATCTGTTTTTCCATGCTGTGTACCAGCTTTGTAAAGTTTTTCAATTATTGTATGTAATCGTTTTTACTAATACACAAATGATTATTTGCTTGAAATATTTAGGATTTGTAAGGAATAATAGTTTTCTATATTTTTAAATATATTTTTACATGTAGGAAACATCAAATAGAATTTATTGTTTTAAAAATGTTAAAAAATATTAATGATGTTTTAGTTTTCCCGTAAGTAAAACCATAATCGGATATGAAACAATTGAAACCGCACAATTCTGCTTGGTATATATTACTATATGCTGATTTATCTTATTAAAATACGTAATTAAATACATTATTTATAAAAATGTAAATAAATACGTTATTTTACTAAAATACGTTAAATACATGACATTCAATATGTAAAATACCTGATTGTTATTACATAACGAAATGTCTAACTTCTTTGTGTCCTTATAGAAGTATCTCGTAATTCCTATCGGAACTGTTGTCTTCCGGTGATAAAAATAATAACTGGAATCTAAATTTTTTTAGATGGATATCAAATTTTACTGTAACGGCATGTGAAATAATTCTTTAACTCAAGACCTCGGGGAAAATAAGAGAAAAATACGATAAAATTAAATATAATAGTTATAATTTAAGCTATATATAAAATTCTTGCAATGTTAAGATAATAATTTCTGCTGAAATAAATGCTTTGTGACACCTTCAAAATATTCTATTTCTGCATTTTAGACAATTTCTAGGAAAGATGAAAATGATATAGTTTGTATCTAGACCTTTCAACAATGAATACAACAATTTTTTGCTCCAACGTCTCCCATAAGCCGATGACAAAAGGGTATCAAGCAAAACCGCTGTCACAAAAAAACAAATGTCTTTTCCGAACGCCCCATACAGAAGAAAACATCCTCCATTACTGAGAGTCAATATTCATTCTCCATCTCTGAAGCAACACTTGTTCGGGAGGAAAGAGCTTATTTTATAGCCGTGAATGGATATCTTCTTGACTCGGTAATGTCTCCCTTGGCTTTCTTTCACGGCTCTCTTGTTGTGTTTTAGGTCTGTCTTTGTATTCCACCAACAAGAATGGATGCAAGGAAGTGACGATAAAATATTGGAATGTTTGACTTTTCTCTGATGATGGAATGTTTGGTTTTAAGGAAGTGTGGCTTGAGTCGCGTGTCTTTTTCCATGTTGTGTACCTACTTTGTAAATGTCTGTTTACAGTTTTGTAAATGTTTTTACTAGCTTTGTTTTTATTTAATGTAATCTTCTTAGTACTATTCAATTGATTATTTACATTAAATATTTAGAATGGTAAGAGATAATAGTTTTTGATGTTTCTAAATTTCATTTTGCATAAAGAAATCATTAGTTTGAAATTATTTGTCAAAAACTGTTAAGCATTAATAAAATGCTAAAAATATTAATGAAAATTAAAAAGTCATTACTGGATATGAAACATTTGGTATGGGCGTTAAAAATATTGACGCGCAATTCTGTTATATTTTAATAAATGCTGATTTATCTTAAAATACGTAATTACAAAATAGGTTATTTATAAATAGTATGAAAGTAAAATACGTTATTTTATTAAATTGAATGTGTAAAATACCCGATTGTTTATGGTTAACAAAATGTCTTACATTTGTGTCCCTATAGAAATATCTCACTATTAATATCGATATAGTTTTCTTGATGTAAGAAAAAAATAATAAATGGAATTTAAGTTTTTTCTTTAATTGGATATCAAATTTTACGGTAACGGCATATAAATAATTCTCTAACTCAGGACCTCGGGGAAATAAAGGAAAATTATGATAAAATCAGACATAATATTTCAAACTTTAACTATATATAAAAATTATACAGTGTTAAGATATTAACTTGAACAGAACTTCTTCCGAATTGGATGCATCGTCATGCTCCAAAATATTTTATTTTGGCATTTCAGACAATTTCTGGGAAAGATGAAAATGATATAGTTTGTATTTAGATTATTCAATAATAGATGCTACTTTTTTTTTTTTTTTTTTTTTTCTTCAGCGTCTCCCATAAGCCGATGACAAAAGGGTATCAAGCAAAAACCGCTATAACAAAAAAAAAAATGTATTTTTCCAAAAGGTCTCATACAGAATAATACATCCTCCATTACTGCGAGTCAATATTCATTCCTCCATCACTGAGGCAACACTTGTCCGGGAGGAAAGAGCTTATTTTATAGCCGGAAACCGAATGCGAGTCTATCTTCTTCACTCGGTAATGTCTCCTTTGAGTTTCTCTCACAGCTCTCTTGTTATGTTTTAGGTCTTTCTTTGTATTCTGCCAACAAGAATGGATTCAAGACGTGACAATAAAATATTCGAATGGTTTGACTTCCTCTCCTGATGGAATGTTTTCATTTAAGAAAATGTGGTTTGAGTCACATGCCTTTTCCATGTTGTGTACCGGCTTTGTAAAGTTTTTTTTTATTTATTGTAATCTTCTTATTAATATTTAAATGATTATTTACGTTAGGTATTTAGAATTTGTAAGAGATAATTAGTTTTGATATTTTCTGAATTTAGTTTTGCATAAAGAAAACATTAGTTTGAAATGATTTTCAAAAAATGTTAAACATAACTGGGACCTGATGGCCGAGTCATTTACGCTCTGATGTTCTGTGGCATGGATATTTGTAGTGGTTAGAAATTCCACTTTAAAATGGTAGTCCCGGTCTAATATATCTGTAGAACGTTGAGAATAGGATTGACAATCCTACTCCCTAATAATAAGCATCTCTAGTCTCGAAATCTGCCAGTAGGTAGACGATCTTTTCACCCTCAATGGGGCTTTTGTGCCACTAATGATGATGATGATGATGATTAAATAAAAAGTTAAATTTACATTTAAAAATTATAAATAAAAATTCAATAGATATGAAATATATGATTGTAATGTAATTTAATAAAAAAATATATATGTTTATTTATTTAAAAATTTAATCTGATTATCACATACAAATTGTAATTCAAAACTCTATTTAGATTAATTTATTTTGTTTACCTATGTTTTGATATTTATCAATTAACTAAATTTATCAATTAATGACTGTATAAGGAATTTTGTATTATTATATAATAATAAATAGTAAAAAATAAATATTTAATAAATAATAATAGTAAAAATAAATATTTGAAAGAAGCTAACAAAATAGATGCTATGATATTTTCCACTTTTAACATTGTAAAACATAAAGATCTCCGTCAAAGAATAAGTTTCTTTAGAACTTTAGATTTTTGTAGCAGGGGACTATTTGACAATGCCATACGCAATTTTGAAACTCTGTGGGATCATTTGAGCGCTACATTTTTTCTCGGAATGGTGGCAGAAGAAATGATGTTTAAGGGACCGATTTCTTTAACAATTTGTGCATCTGACTTTTCGTAGACTTTTGCCATTTGTTATTTCTTCAATAAGAACTTGAATCTTTCTACTATTTTAGAATATACAAGAATTATTGATAGATAAATTTAAGTAAAAAAAATTATGTTCTTGTTCTTCTAAGTTAGAAAATATTGGAAAGAATAGTGCGACTTTTGAGTTATAAATTTTGCATTGCTTTCGATTATTTAAAGAGGTAGTTTAGTTAATGGGGCCTGATGCTGATTGACTAGAGCTCGCTGCCACAGGTTTGAGTTCGATTTGGTTTGGTTTAGTTTATTGCTCTATGGTCATTTTGTGCACACTTTGGGCTAATTAGATCGGGATTTAATTTAACGAGTTTTCAGAACCACTCACAAACATATATGCCACCGCCAGGATTCTAACTTCTGAAGCCTGTGGTACCAACTGCCAGAGCGCTAGCCAATTGACCATCAGGTTTCTATTTGAGTTCAAAGGCCCGGCTGTGCCATGGATGTTTGCAATGGTTCGGAATCCCACTTTAAACCGTAAGTACCGATCTAATATGACTATAGAGCATTGGACTGACCAAAAAGAAAAAAAACATCTGTCTCGAAATCTATAAGCAGTCGACCTTGGCCCTTCACAGCGGCTGTTGAGCCAAAAGAAGTTTAGTTAATGTTTTTAATTAATCAGTATTAAAAGAGTTAATAGCAACCGGTACTAATTGGTCGATAATGTTGCACAAATAAGATATATCTTCAAGAAGTTCATTTCAGTACCTTGGGGTGATAAGCTTAAAGTTTATTTCTTGATAACTTTGAAGTGCACAGTGAGAAAAGAGATATTACAATTTGTTAAAAATGTTTAATGAACAACTCCAAAGTTTGTAGCGGAATCCAATTTATGTACAGATTAATAAATGTCGAGTTGAAAGTAGTGATAAATTAAAAAGAGTAAATAAACAAAACATTAAAACCTTTAAGCAAAATAGGGTGGGACCGTTAGACAACGATAAAAACTCTGAAATATTGTTTTGGTTTTAGGTCTATGGTCATTTTATGCACGCTTTGATAATTAGACTGGACTCACGAACATCCATACCACCACCAGTATTCTAACCCGAAGCTTATGATACTAAAGGACAGACTACTAGCCAATTGATCAGCAGGTTACCAGAAATATTGAGGACTTTTAAAACGAAATATTTAGTAATTTAAAAAATAGAAATTTTATGAATTATTTTCTCATATCCGAGAAGGTCAAGATAAAAATAGGATTTCAACATTTCGGAGAAACCATGCTGCATCTTTGATCATACGAAATATTTTATTTTCCTGGAAATGAATAGTGCCAATGTGCGTTCTTTTTTTCAGCAGAATACCCATCCAGACAAGCATACATGGTATAAGCATACGTGTATGTCTACGTATACGTAGACAGGCATTCGTGTATGTAGTAAAAAATATGTTAGTGGCGTTTAATAAGAAGGTCATGCTTAGAAGAAAATTTTTTAAGATAATTTAAATTAAATTAGTATATAATCAAATATAGTGGCAGAATATTTGGCCTCATTGCGATAATTTGACCGTATAAATAACGGAGGTACTTTAATTATAAACGGCTGCATGACGATATGATGGTGCCGTTCAATCATATAGGCATTAAGTAGGATTTTCCATTTGATATTTCGCGGTTTCAAGACAAACATTGAAGAATCAAGACACGAATAGTAATATTATATGATTCAACAGCAACTGCAGGGTAATTTTCGTAAAGACAGCCAAATACATTATTAAATTGAGATATGTCATTAATAGCAATATTAAAGAGAATGTGACAAATTACTGAGTCCAGGAAATACAGATTTTACAATTTTTTGAAAGAGAAATGATTATGCTATTCAATCCCTGCAGTTCAAACACGAAACTAATTGTGATAATGTTTACCCCATAAACAAGACTAACGTTGAGAATAAAAATATTATAAATATGTTAAAGTAGCACAATTTAATGCGAAAAGGCAGCATTTCCATAAAAATTAAACTTTAAAAAGTTTTTAATTGGGTTAATTTCAAATAAAGACTATTATTAAGTTGAATGAAACTTATTGTTTACTGTCTCAAATTTCTATTTATAAATCAATATCAATTATTTTTAATTAAAATTAGTTAGAAAATGATATAAAAAAATTTTGTGAATTTCATGAAATTAAATGCCTAAAAATTTTCCATAAAAGTGTTAAATTTCAAAAAAAAAAATTGCTTATTGCAGGTAATTTTAAGTTTGTGGGCCATCATGCCCTATATGTCCCAAGATAGATATATCTAACGACGAAAATACAATAATGCAAGACGAAACTTAATTATCTCGTTTTATGCGGTAATATAATTTACGTAAATGCGTTTGGCTACAAGGGAAGTTCAAAAGCTTCAAAGTATGTCGTAAAGCTTAATACGATTCCCATGACAGGATTCAATTAATAAATTATGGCTCCCTTGAAGTAAATTAAGCAAAAGACCCAAATTATTAAACAATTACTTTCCATCAAACACAGCATTTTGGATCTAGAACAAGAATAATGGGACTCAAATTTAAGTTGCTTTTTTATTATAATTAACGAAGACCTGATCTTATTCTGTTAGAATTGAATTAGTAAACAGCTTAGTTTTACTGCAATCAAACAATTATTTAATTGGAAAGCCAATATATTTCAAAACGTATGATTAATAATTAAAAAATATTTATTTCATCCAATCCATTTTTTGAGATATTTGTATCATATATAATAGTTTTATTTTAATAAATTTTGACAGGAAAGAAAACTGCTGAGTTTTCTGCAATCACACAATAAAAGCCAATTTATTTCAAAACATATGATTAATTAAGAAAAAAATATTTATTTCATCCTATCAATTTTTTGAGAAATTTGTACCATACATAAAAACTTTATTTATTAAAAAAACTTTATTAAAAAACTTTATTAAAACTTTATTAACTTTATTAAAAAAATTATTAAAATAAATTGTAGAGTTTCAGGAGTCAAAACAATTATTTATTTAAAAGGAAATATATTTCAAAAAGTATGATTAATTAAAAACAAAATTAAATTTTATTTCATACAATCAATTTTCTGAGATATTTTTGTCATATACAATATTTTTTAATTTAATAACATTTAATAAAACCTATCATTAATATTATTTGATAATTTGCTACGAGAACATATACTTTATTTTATAATAGTAAGTTTAATGTATGGTGATATAAATAATTCACTTTTTTGAAATTCTTACGATTCAAAATAATCTATGATATTTGTATAAATACGTTAAATATTAAAATATATTGGTTTTTCAAATTGAAATATAGAGGTGTCTTAATAAAATAAATTTTAATTATGTAAAAGTTCTAAAAGTTAAGTTTAGTTACAAGTAAAGTAAAGTTCTTCTTAATTAATTAAATTATTAATAAAATAATGTTTTTTTCCAAAACTCGAAATCAACCATGTAAACTCATTCCTTTATATTCAAAATCTTTTTTTAAGAAAAATAAATCTTGATTGTCAATGACATGATTATCACCATCATGCTAAAATGCATTTAAAATATCTCATTTTTTTCCTTCCCTATGATTAAAGTTAGAGTCCAGTGTTTTATCATTGACAGGAAGTTAATTTTTAACTTAACCAGTTTTATGCAAACTATATTCTCATTATAACCATCAAAGTGTCCAAGTAAGATATCATAGTTAAAGATACTTATCGATCCTGACACTCTATTATAATTAAAAGTTTTTCTCCTAAAAATAATTTACTTACATATAAATAACTTAAATTTTCTGACCATTTTTTTTTATTTTAGTTTTCATGTTTGTCAGTATTTTTAAACTAATTTAATAATACATTCAAAAATTTCCATAAAATATCATTTAAAAATTTTTTTTCTGTGAAAGTAGTCGGTTAATTTAAACTTCCTTTCGTTCTGACTCTCTTCAGATTTTAAATTGCCAATGACTTTCTGCAGCTAGTGCAACAAGATACATAAATAACATTGTATAAAGTTTAGGTTTTTATTGTATAAACGCAATAAATTATTTTTGAAAAAAATTTACGTCAATAATAAAAAGCTAAAAAATGAATAAAAGGGTTGTAGTACTTAAAATATTATAAAAACACATAAAAGGAAGAAAAAAAAAAAAGATATGAATATCAATATTACATCTTGTTTGTAACCATTTTATATGGTAATTTAACTATAGTATGAAACATTTTTCGTAAAATTTAATTATTTTTTTTTTTCCTGTGAAAGTGGTTGGCTACTTTAAACTTTCTTTTATTATGACCTTTTCAAATTTTAAAAATTGTCAATGTTTAAATGTTTGTAATTTTATTGTATAAATGCACTAAGCTATTTTTGAAAAATATATGTTAATAATCATAATTAAAATATAAATAAAAGGACTGTAGTATTTAAAACATTGTAAAAACACAAAAAGAAAATACTAAAAAATGAACATCAATATGACATCCTTTTTGTCACTATTTTATTAGGTAATTTATCAATAGCATCAAAATCTATCCATAAAATATTGTTTTTAAATTTTTCCTCTAATATTGGTCGGTTCCTTTAAACATTTTTTGCTTTTTTGATCATCTTTAAATTTTAAAAATTGCCAATAACCACCTTCATATAAGTGCAACAAGATACGAAAAAAAAACATTGTACGAAATCTATATTTTGTTGTATAAATGCAATAAACTATTTTTGACAACATATACTTCTATAATCATAAGAAATAAAAATTGAATAAAAATGGATTGTAATAATTAAAATATTGTCCCAAAAAAAACATGTAAAGGAATAAAAAAAAAAATTGATATGAACAGCAATGTGACATCCTGTTTGCCTCTATTATATAAGATAATTTAACAAAGACATCAAAAAATTTCCATAAAATATCATTTAAAATTATTTCCTGTGAAAGTGGTTAGGTTACTTTAAACTTTTTTTGGTTCTCACCTACTTAAATTTTAAAAATTGCCAATGACTTCCTTCTATCTAAGTCCTGATACGAAAACAACATTGTATAGAGTCTACATTTTATTCTAATTTTATTGTATAAATGCAATAAACTATTTTTGAAAAATTATACGTCAATAATAATAAGAACTAAAAAGTGAATAAAATAGACTGTAGTACTTAAAACATTAAAAATACATGTATTTTTTGAAAAAAAAATCATATTGTATTTTTGGAAAAAAATGAACAATATGATCAACAATATAACATCCTGTTTGCCACTAAAAGAAAATGGTCAGTTCCTTTATACTGTATTTTATTCTGACTCTTCATCTTCAAATTTTAAAATTGCCAATGACCTCTTTTATCAAAGTACAACGACATACGGGAAAAATTTTGTATGAAGTCTATATTTTATTGTATAAATGCAATAAACTATTTTTGAAAAATGTTTGTCAATAATCATAAGAACCAAAAATTAAGTGCAGTACTGAAAACATTGTAAAAACATGTGAAACAGGAAAAAATTTAATGAAATGAACAACAATATGACATCATGTTTAACAAAACAAAATAACAAATTTAACAAAACTAATTTAACAAAAGCATCAAAAATTTCCATAAAATATTTTTTAAATTTTTCATGTGAAAGTGGTCAATTACTTTAAACTTTCTTTAATTCTGATCTTTTCAAATTTTAGAAATTGACAATGATCTCCTTTCCTTTAAGCTCAACAAGATACGAAAACAGCATTTGTGAAGTCCATATTTTATTCTAATTTTATGTGTAAATGCAATAAACTATTTTTAAAAAATATATATTGACTATCATAAGAACTAAAAAGTGAATAAAAGGGATTGTAATAAAAATTGTAAAAAACATGTAAAACAAGAAACAATATACTAATATCACGTTTGTTAAAGTTTTTAACCTAATTTAACAATAGTACCAAACATTTCGTCAAGCATTATTTGTTTAAAAATTCTGGCGTGTAATCGGCTAACTTAATTCAGTTTTAGTTAAGTTTAATTTAGGTAAAAAAAAAAATCTTTAGTTTTTTATACGATTTGTTTAATGTTCCTTCTGCAGGTATTTAATTTAGATTCAACCATCCATCGTTTTGTAACAATCTCTTCACATGCTGACATACTGTCTGGTTTTAGTTTTCTGTGTTTTCTCCCATGCAACATTGCAGATACTCAAAAAAATTCTTCTAAAAGTTAACGTCATCATTTCATTCACATTAATGAGATTTTCGTGGACAGGAACTTAAGATCCGTTGTTGTTGTTATCGTGTCCATGGTTTTAAAATATAATTATCAATGTTAGATCAAGTCAAAAGTCTTCTCGATAGCGGCCGCAAGCAATGGCGCCGCTTCACTATACAGGACTTCTCTTAAGTTGGTCTCGATTGTCACCATACCCAATTGCGAAACTTGGCGAGTGAGTGCTGGGCACTCTGGAATGTGCTTAGGTGTTAGGAAAGCGTTGCGGCAATTTCTGCAGGGGATGTATTCCCTAGTCTTGTTTGGGATAATCTTCATCCCTCTGTAATGATTTGTTCTGAGTCTGCTAATAACTGAGAGCAGTTGAAGTCCGTGATGAGTGGCTGCATAAAGTTATGAGGAATTTGTCGGCTTTTGGCAACTGCGTTAGCATCTGCAAGTGTGATGGTAGTCCTGGGTTTATCATTGTCCCTGGTTTCTTTGGCTAAAGAGTCAGCGCATTCGTTGCTCTAAATGTTGACATGTACAGGAATCCATTGAAGATGACACGATTTGCATCTACAGTGTAGAGTCTCCATCAGAACATTTATCGCAGAAGTGATATTAATATCTCCTTTTAATTGCTTCCAGAACCGACTTGCAGTCACAAAAATCCCTAACCCGTCAGTGAGGCCTGGGATATTGAGTTATTCAGATATAAAGCAACATAACCTCTTTAATTGCTATGAGCTCGCTGGCAAAGTTTGAAGCTGTCAGGCCTGTGTTCACTTTATGATGGCATTTACTTTCATTTGGAAGTAGAAAGAAGATGCTTGAACCTCCATTATTGAGGAATTTGTCAGAAGATCCATTGGTGTATTCTATTGCAAGATTACCTTGTGAGAACTTATCTATGGTATCAATTAAGGTCCGTTACTGTCTCTTAATATTCTGACATACTGACTGGTTGTAATTTTCTGTGCTTTCGCCCATACAAAATTGCAGATACCCAAAAAACATTAAAATCAAATTTTCGTGGCCTAATCGTCAGGAAGATGAGGTCTATAGATCTTCTAAGAAAGTAATAATAATAATAATAATAATAATGGGCGGGGCATTTGAAAATATTAGTTTTTAATACACTTTTATTAGTTTCACCTGTATGTTTGTTTATTTGCATGTATGTAACTGACTCTTTGGGCTCGGTTTTGCCTTACTTTAAGCGATCAGATTTAATTTAAACGTTGTAGACTTATCAAGGACCGACGACAATAAAATATTTTGATAAGTTTATTATCTCATCATGATTAGGATCGCCAGGATTAGTGATTAAAACACACAGCCTTTGAAAAGTCCTCTTGATCTTCGCATCCCTTTTTTCCTGGAGATCTGTTTCTCCTCATACACACTATAACTTGCAAAGAAACATTTACGGACATCTTTCAGAGCGAAAACAGTTGATTCTTTTTAATACGCTTTTATATTAGTTTCACCTGTATGTTTGTTTGTAACTGACTCTTTGGGCTCGATTTTGCTCTTCTTTTAAGCCCTCAGATTTAATTTAAACGTTGTAGACTTATGAAGGAACGACGACACTAAAATATTTTGATAAGTTTATTATCTTATCATGATTAGGATCGTCAGGATTAGCGATTTTATTTTAACTTATGAAGAGCAATTTTACCCATATAGAATGAAAGTACCAAAGACATTCAAACCTACGTGGGACAGTGGCACAACGGATAAAGCGCCTGACTACGGATAAGGAGATTCCCTGTTCGAATCCTGGCTGGCTCGACATATTCGCATTTAGCCTTTGTTTTACTCACGATTAAATTATTGTAAGAACTATAGTTCCAGTCCTCCGTAACGGGACCTCATTTAAATATTATAGTTAAGAAACACGTTTTTAGAGTTAATCAAACTAAAAATGTAAAAAATAAATTAATAGTTTAAAAAACTAAAAAAAAAACACGCTTTTAGAAGTAATCAAACTGAAAAGTAAAAAATAATTGCTAACATAAAATAAAATGACTGTGTCTAAAAGCACGGGGTGCTTTGTATGACATTTTTAAACTAACTCTGCATTTCGGAATGACACTAGTGAAAATTATAACGATTGATATCGAGCACCCCACGCTTTTAGAACAGTCATTTTATTCTTATGTTAACAATTATTTTTTACTTTTAGTCCACCGATTTCTAAAAAAAGTAACAGTAATAATAATAGTAATAATAATGGACGTGAGCTTTCAAAAAATGAATTTAAATAAAATATCCATAATTTTGTTACGATCTGTTACATAGAAACACCTCACAACAAAAAGATATAAAGTATCTCCCTGTCGAACTGTTGCTCACTTAAAAACTCTACAAGCCACCAACCTTGGGCGAAAGCGGTGCATTATCGACGTTTTCTCCCAGTGTCATCAATCCTTCGACACAAACACTAATTTTGCATCTACACTCCCTCCACCCCCCTCCACTTTCGTCTGAGTAAAACAACGATCAGCGTGTTCGGACCCACTTAATTGCAGTTGTTCCAAACACGGGTTCCCCGGCGACTGCCGTTGACAAGTCGGGCGACGACAACCCCGGTCTCCCGGGAACTCCCATTTTAACACATTTTCTGAAATTTTGGGGCCTCCAAATAGATTGGGCCCGAGGTGTAATGATGCGGGAGCAGAAAATCAGAGCGTAGATTGGCGTTTTTAAAATCTTCTCTAATTTATGTACTGAGGCTAATGTTATGGCACTTTATTTTGGATGCATGCACCAGGCTTTGATGATTATGGTGGATATTAAAAGGAGTAGTATAGTGCAAAAACGAAAGTTGCCAACTTTTACGTTTTTTAAAAGGTTTATTAGATTGGCAAACCATGTACTTTTTTTTAAACAATTTCAACAATGCAATTTCATGAACATTTATGTGTTATTGCAATATTCATGCATTGAATATATCAGGTCGCCAAGGATAAAAAAAAATAGAAAAAAAAATTGATTGATAAATAACAAATATAAGGAATATAAGGATATAGTGCTATTAAAGCGAGTAGTACAGTGCAAAACGAAAGTTACCAACTTTTACATTTTTAACTGTTTATTTGATTATAAAATTTGTAAAACCATGTACTTTCTTTTTAAACAATTTCAACAATGAAATATCATAATAATTTTAAAAGTCGTTGCAAGGTTCATGCATTATTATCGGGTTTTCGTTAATGAAATTTGTGGAAAAAAATTCAAAGTTGGTTGATAACTTATAAATATAAGGAATTATTTTATTCATCAAAGTATACATCCATATTATCTACACACTTTTGCCATTTAAGCGGCAGGGTAGTACAGGCCTGTTGTACAAAATTCTAACGGACCAGTCGATGAGTAAGTCAAATGGAATTACATTGTTTTCCTATTAAAAGTTTGACCAAATTGCGGAAGAAGTGGTAGTCAATAGGGTCTATTGCTGTTGAGTATATAGGCTGATGAAGAAGTTCAAACTGTAGTTTTGCCAGTCTTTTGTGCAGTATGTAGTCTATCATTATAATGTAATAAGATAGGAATTGATCTGTAGATTCAATCTAAGCTGTTTTTCTTTACGTTTTTTGCATCACTTCATCCAGTTGGTTGTAGCAGAATTCTGCTGGGATCGATGAACCAGGTTTCCTAAAATTATAAGGGACCATACTTGTACCTGACCACCACACTTACAACAGTTCTTTTGATTATTACTTTTTGAAGTGCATTTTGGCGTGGGCGGGCGTTCATTCTTGCCCGACCACTATGTTGAACGTTTTAGATTGTCATATTATATCCATATCTCATCACACATTTCTCATATACTTTTGTTTGGAATGATAACGCAGTGAATTTAATTTGTATTTTAGAGATAACGATTTCTTGGGATCGTTAATTGTTCTTTTTATTCTATAAAGTTCATTAATTTGATGATTATCCCATACTACTGGTTTATAATGTTAATTATTATAATTTTATATAACTGAATAAAAAACGTTATAAAATTTCATGTAATTTTAATTTAATTTTACAAGAACTTTCTATAACAGAACATTGAATACGAAAATTCCAAATAAATTCTATATATTACAATTCTTTATAACAGATTAAAAAAATATTACAAAAATTATATATAATTTTAATTTATTTTTACAAGAACAGAACATTCAACATAAATATTCTAAGAAACTTGTATATATAACAATTTTATATAACTGAAAAAGAAAATCATTATAAAATCACATATTATTTTAATTTAATTTTACAAGAACCTTCTATAACAGAACATTGAATGTGAATATTCTAAGAGTCTTCTTTATATTACAGTTTGATATAAATGAAAAAAACCATTATAAAATTGCATATAATATGATTTTAATTTTTTTCAAGAACCTTCTTTTAAGATTTTAATCTTTTGAAGTCAAAATATACATAATTTTTTAATTACTTATATTAAAAAAAATTATGATTTCCTAGTTCAATTTTTGATAAAATTCTTCTTTAAATTAATAATTTTTTTTAAATTTATTATTTACTAAAATTTATCTTGCAAACAATAAAAAACAACGTGAACAGTGTTGAAAACTGTCCCTGAAGAGATACCTTCATTCTTACTTTTTAAATAAGCGACCAACCCAAACAATTTCTTCTTTGCACTCCACTTACCATTTCACCGAAAATCCCCTTTTAATCCATTTATTTTTTATTGGATTAATTTTTTCTTCGAATTGAATTAAGAGGGGAGCAGACGTGATTAGAATTATTCAATCCCATTATCGCCAGGAGTACCCAGAAAAAAAAAAATTCCAGTGTTTTTACCACGTCATCGGGGAATATTTATAGAAAATTTCTTCATTTTTTTATAATTAAGAAGTGAATTTTGTGTGAATTATTTTAACTTAGAAGAATAAAAATAGTTAATATATTTAATTATGCTTTTTTTATATATTTTTCTTATTAAAAGTTTAAAGTATTATACATATTTATGATTCTTTTTGCAGAGTCCAATATTTAATTGCTTTGTTTAAATGATTGAGGAATTTTTTGTTGTATGCTGTTGCTGTATTACATCGATAAGCATCACGTTCTGTACATATATGATCACAGATGGGTGATGAGGGGGAGGATAGTGTCTTCGGGAATGACATTTTTAGGTTACTGTTCCATATTTGCGTGTTGTATGGGAGAAAACAGGGAAAATTTCAACCAGGTTGTCTGGTAATGCTCAAGGAAACAATTGCAAACATTGTCACAATCTTTATCGAGTCTTCACGTTTATAAAAGCTTTGACTACAGCGATACTCTCAACCCATATATAGCGACTCGAACCGGGCTCCTTCTACACCGAACTACACCACCTCCGCTACTCGAACCAGGGTCACCTGCGCATGCTACCACCACGAACGAGTTAGGCATTTGTGCAAGTTCATTCGGTTTTTTGGGAAAAATCATGGCTTAGTTTTCTCTTAAACTAATAACTTCTATACATTTTGGCTTTAACAAATAATCGTGCCCGACTCGTGGCTCAGTGGCAATGTGTGCTGCTTGTGGGGCTGAGGTTTAATCCACTGGCTGCTTCTACTAGACACTATTTCAAAACACAAGGAGATGATGGCGTTTAGGATGTTCAGTCAATTGTTAACATGACATGGCTATCCTGTTAACATATTTAAAATTAAAAACAACAAGTTATGCGCATGAGGTATAAAAAAACTACAAAAACTACTAAAACTAAAAAAAACTACAAACAATATAGGTTTTTTAATTTTAAAACCACTTTAAACTTGCAATAGTAACCAACTATACGTAACTATACTTTTCAATCGTGATTTAAATAAATACACATTGATAAAATTAAAATACTCAGAAAAAGTGAAACCATTCCAAAAATTAAAAAAACCACGATAATAAATAAAGATTAGATGAAAGTTTTAAAAAAAAGTATCGTTTTTGTTCTAAAATGCTTTGCTTTCTGGTGAGCCTTAAAAGGAGGATATTTAATTGCATACACAGCAAATTTCGGAAGTGGATAAAAGACTTACTTCAGAAACACTCGTAATTTAATTGACGATTTTGCTTTTATTTTTTGTATTATAAATGTCCTTATAACCAATCTGATTATCTTGAATTAATTTAATCTTATGTAATTCTGTTTACAACAATTCTAAACAAGATTGGCGATAACAATTTTTATAATATGACTCTAGAATTAATGGTTTTACCAGAATGTTTATTAATTTTAATGTTACTAATTTCAAATCACTTGTTCTATTTACTTTTTAGTATCTAAACTTATTTATGAAACATGTAATTCTGATTATATAAAGAAATTTCTTCATGTTTAATTTATAATATTGAGGCATTTTTTATGTCAATGGCATTTTAAACTGTTAGTTATTTATTGGTATATTGTTCTAACTAAAATATATATGTTCATTTACAGTTTTTAATAATAAGTCACTGAAAAAAGTAACTGATTACTAGAAAAAAATGTACTGTAAACATACAGCAATGATGATAAAACAAACATAGCAAAAAACACTTTCCTGGATTCCCTACCGGAATATGAAATCTTGTTACGTTATAATTAATCTTCTTAATTAAGATTTAATTTTATTAATTACGTATAAATCTCAATTTGAAACAGTTCTGAAGAAGATTGGTAAAAAGCAACATGATTTTGATAAATAATTAACAGCATGTGATAATAGTAAATCACTCAGTTTCTCTCAGTCAACATAAGCGCATAATTACATGGTGTTATTAAACGTATGTAAAAACAGTTTGTAATTCCTTGGAAACTTTTCTGATGGCATTGCAATGAACTAAACCACTATAAAAGATGATGAAGCTTGTAAAGTCAAATATTTTCATAAATTATTCACTGAGATATAGCATTTTTAAATTTTTTATTAATCTTATTAATTCGAATTAATTTTAGTAATTACATATAAATGTCAATTTAAATGGACGAGTCATTTCAATGAAAATTTTCAAGATAAGCATTAGATGATGAATGATCTTAATAAAGAATTTCGTCTTCTTTATCCCGTTTGACTTTCTAGCAGTTGAATCAATCTTTTATAAATTTGTATTATATTAAACAAATATTTTCTAATCGGAATTTTCTTTTTATGGCGTTAATCTATCTTGTTAAATATATTTATATATAATTAAAATAAATAATTAACCACATTTGACAGTAATAAGACACTGAATTTCACC
Organism: Caerostris extrusa; assembly: GCA_021605095.1. Classification (NCBI taxonomy): domain Eukaryota; kingdom Metazoa; phylum Arthropoda; class Arachnida; order Araneae; family Araneidae; genus Caerostris; species Caerostris extrusa. The sequence goes on from BPLR01000216.1 coordinate 29,780, forward strand.
CAGTCAGCACAAATGTATAATTACAACATACTATTAAGCGTATGCAAAAACATTTTAAACCTCTAAGAAATATGAAGAAGCAAATGAAGCCAAATATTTTCCCAAATTTTTCACTAAGATATAAAAACCTTCTTAAGCTACAACTAATCTTATTAATTAGAATTAATTACGTATAAATGTCAATTTAAAACAATTTTAACAAGATTGGTAAAAGAAAGATTTTTATGATATGCATTAGATTAAGATATGCATGAAGCGAATAAAGCCAAATATTTTCCCAAATTATTCATTATTCATAAGAATTATTCATTATTCATAAATTTATTAAGCTAATTAATCTTATTAATTAGAATATATTTAATTAATTACTTATAAATGCCAATTTAAAACAATGCTGAACAAGATTGTTAGAATCAATTTTTAATGCTCTTAGCAAGGTAATTATGTCACTGAATTTTGTCTTCCTTTTCCTGTTGTATTTCTTAGCAGTTCAACGAGTCTCTCATAAATTGTGCTATATATATATATACATATATATGTATATAAAATAATGGTCGGAATTTTTTTAATACCAATAATCTATCTTGTTTAATATATTTATATATAATTAAAAAATAATTAATTAATTACATTTTCAAGTAATAAATCAGTTATTTTCAGTCAATCCGCTGAAGCGTATTATTAAGCGTGTGTAAAAACAGTTTGCAATTCATTTGAAACTTTCTGATGGCAATGCAATGAACTAAGTGACTAAGAAAGCGAATAAGGACACATATTTTTCCAAATATTTCATTAAGTTATAAAAACCTTTTTACGCTACAACTAATCTTATTAATTAGAATTAATTTAATTAATTACGTATAAATGTCAATTTAAAACAGTTCTAAACAAGATTGGTAAAAGAAAGTTTTTTAAGATATGCATTAGATTATGAAGCGAATAAAGCCAAATATTTTCCTAAATTATTCCCTGACATATAAATTTTTAAAGCAAATTAATCTTATTAATTATAATATTTTTAATTTATTACCCATAAATGTCAATTTAAAACAGTTTTGAACAAGTTTGTTAAAAAGAACTAGAGTATGAATGATCTTCATAAAATATTTAAGTCACTGAATTTTGTCTTGCTTTACTGTTGTATTTCATAGCAGTTGAACCAACCATTTATAAGTTGTATCGTATATATATATAAATTCTGATCGGAATTTTCCGTTATGCTGATAATCAATCTTATTGAATATATTTATATATAAATAAAATAAATAATTAACTGCATTTGCAAGCAATAAAGTCACTTATTTTCAATCAGTCAACACAGACGTATTATTATGTGCAAAAACAATTTGTAATCCATCGGAAATTTTTATGCAATGAATTAACGCGCTGTCTGCAAGAAAGATGACGAAGCAGCGAAAAAAACCAAAAACTTTTCGTAAACGCTCAGCGGGGCATGAAATCTAGTCACGCCTCACCATTTTCTCTCCACCCCCACCTCCCCACTCTGACACGTGTCAATATCCTATTTACTGTTCATCTTTCACATCCGGCAAAATGGGATACGAAACGGTGGGAGTTCTTTTCTTCTCGTTTCAATGATCGCTCTTCTCATCTTGCGCCCAAGTGTCGGAAGTTGTAATAAGTGGGAGAAAATTCGTTTATCGTGTGATATTTATCTGCCCATCTCTACCATCACCCCCCTATCTTCCCACCTCGTAAAATTACTGGGCCATTGCTGGACCAAGAGTGATTCCTTGTTCAATTAAGTCGTAGACTCAGCTAGTTTGTCCTTTATGAAATGTCCTTTGTTATATCCAGTGATGCATTCAAAGGTTCATTCTGCCATAAAGTGGTGCTGTTTGAAATAATGCTTAATTAGTTAAGAGTGGCATGAAAAGAAGAACTAAAGTAAACGTAATTGAAACCTCCATCATAGTATATTTATTAGTAGTTATGTATTGAGATAGATATATGTCACTTTTCCACGGCTATCATAATGTTCTAAAAATAAATTTCAATTACTGGATAAATCTATGTAATCTGTATCTTTTTAATAATTGTTTCTTGTCTCCAAACCTATGAACCCCTATGAACATATGGTTGAAGGGAAAGGGGCAACTTCTGTTGTGATGGTTTGGTTTTGATTTGCCGCTGCACGGTCATTTAGTGAACACTTTTGGCTAATTTGACATGGATCTATAGTTTAAAGCGGATTCCGAACCACGAGAAAACATCCATACCGCTGATAGGATATCTGCTGTGATGGAACACCCATACCGCCCTGGGCTCCGTGACGCTCTGTAGTCATTTGAGACCTGGCTTAAAGTGGATACTACGGCTTTCGTGGTTTTCGAACCACTACAAAGTCAATGGATCCGCCTGGTCTCGAATACGAATTTTTAATAATCACATTGATGATCTTTACTTCAAAATCACAAGTATTCCAAAAGCAACTAAAGATACATCAATACTAGCTAATCTTTATCAACAATACTTCAAAAAAATCTATATTTAAATTCACATGCTTTTAATTTTGTGGGGGATTCAATTGTTTTAACCGTCCAAATTTTCAAAAGTCCATTCATGACATTTATAATTTGGTTCTCAGTGCGAGTTTAAGTCGTCTCAATCTTTATCTCATCAAATCCAATACTATTCTTTTTCATCTTGTTGATTTAGCCCAACAAACAACATTGAAAGCAATTGGGGATAAAAACTCTTTTGGTTCTGGTCTATCTTTCATTGGCTCTCCACTACTTAAGTTCCGCTTAATTAAAAGGTGGTTTCATGTGCATTTTGACGTTGCTCTTAATGAACATTGGGATTACTACATGAGTGTTTTTTTTTTTATTTACCTCATGAGAAAATATAAACTCTTCGTCATCATTAGAGTTTCCTGGAAGACATTATTTTCATCACATGAGAAGATGCATGATAAATTACAGTAATTGGAATCAATTGTATACATTTGCAGTTACAATTTTCCTGAATACATTATATTCCTCACATAAGAAGCTGCATAATATATTACAGTAAGTGTAATCAATTGTATACATTTGAAGTTGCAATTTCCCTGGAATACATTATTTTCATCACAAGAGATGCATGATACATTACAGTAATTTGATAGAATTGTATACATTTGCAGTTGCAATTTTCCGGGAAAACATCATTTTCATCACATAAGAAGATGCATGATACATTACAGTTGTTTGATCAATTGTATATATTTGCAATTGCAATTTTCTAGGAATACATTATTTTCTTCACATAAGAAGATCCATGATGCAGTACAGTAATTTCAATCAATTGTATACATTTGCAGTTGCAATTTCGCTTATTTCATGGCAGTGCAATTGTAAATTTTTACATGATTCATTACTTTTTTCCAAGAAAGTCCATATTTTCGTCATATAAGAAGGTGCATGATACATTACAGTAATTAGAATCAATTGTATACATTTGCAGTTAAAAATTTTCCGGATAACATTATTTTCATCACATAAGAAGATGCATGATACATTACGGTAATTTGAATGCAATTGTATACATTTGCAGTTGCAATTTTCCATGAATACGTTATTTCCATTACAAAAGAAGATGCATGATGCATTACAGTAATTGGAATCAATTATATATATTTAAAACTACAATTTCCCAGAAATACATTATTTTCATCACAAAAGAAATTGCATAACACATTACAATAAATTGAATCAATTGTATACATTTACAATTACAATTTTCTAGGAATACATTATTTTCGTCACATAAGAAGATGCATGATACAATACAGTAATTTGGATCAATTGTATACATTTACAGTTACAATTTTCAGAAATATATTATTTTCATCATATAAAAAGATAGATGATATATTAAAGTAATTTGATTCAATTGTATGCATTTGAAGTTGCAATTTTGTTTTTTTCACGAGAATGCAATTTAAATTTTTACATTTCCAGAAAGGCCTTATTTTCATCTCAGATATCTTCAGACAATAATGTTGTAACACATTTTAAAAATTGCCAACAGAATAAAGAGTTTTGTTAGGTTCAATTGCTCGCTCGTTCATACCCGTCGCCATTCGAAAAATAAAAAAACAATTTGAAATCCATCATTAGTTAGAAACCTTTCAAATACTATCTCCAATTACAAAGTAATAGTGGAGATAAAATTTATTTCGTTCAAATATTGGTAATGGTACAAATGTAACTTTTCACCAAGTAGATTTTCTTAGAAAATGAAAAAATTTTATCTGATTAAAAAAATAATAAAGGATAAGCTAAGAAAATATTTTCTAACAAATTGATTTTCTATTTGTTAAGAGATGACAACTTCAAAGCGCTGGTGTTAATTTAATTCAAGATTTCAGATTAGAAATCTCATTTTAGACTGTGGCATTTATCCGTTGATACCCCAAAGTATGGTAAAATATTTTGCATGCATAAAATATGAGCATGCTGTCAGCTAACTCGAACAAAGAATAGCGAAATAATTCTATTAGCAACAAAAGCCTAGAAACTTTTTCTACTCTTTAAGAAAAAAACTGCACATCAAGGAATTCTTATGCATATGTCACTAGTTTGTTCAAATTACTGAGTAAAAAAACTAAAAAAAAAAAAAAAAATGACTTAAAATTCTCAAGTAATTTAATTTACAGGACATTTTCTCTTCTATTCTTTTTCAGATAACGTTCCCTTTTCTTAATGGATCACGAACACAGGGATGCTGGCACGAGGAATACAATACGTACCAATTTCAATGCGAGGAACACAAAATTGTACTTCATTTATACCTATTTCACATTTCTGCTAACGATATTATGCTATCGATATTTTCTTTTGTCTGAAAATCTCTTAACTGTATATGTAACCTGAATGAACTGTGAATTTTTATCTATCGAGAACATCAAAGTCAATTACTAAGTCAGACTGACTTGCTAATGTATCCCTTTTCATGATCATGGGAAAGAATCGAGTAGCATATATAAGTACCATTTTAATGCCTTTGCCCATTTGATGATTTTGTTGCTTTTTTTTTTTAAAAAAAAGCTTTTTAAAAGTTTCTTTCGCCAGATACAGGCCTTTTTTAATGGCGCTGTATTTTTTATTGATATTTTTCGTTTAAAAAGGAAAAGTGAAAGAAAAAGTGGTTCAAGATATATTTTTTTATATGGATCGAAATTACCATCATCCATTAAGACGAAAGAAGCCTTACGCGGTAATGTTTATTGTGAGTATCATAAATGTCATGATTCCAAATAGTCTTTTAGTAAATGTCTGTTGCGTATAGATTTAATATTCTTTGTTTTCAACAGATAGGTTTCATTCGTTATTTTACCTGTTGCAAACCATTTCAGGTAATTCTATAGTTCAATGGGGTTGGCATTTAGAAGTACGTAAATGACACCGCTATTCAAGTTTTCATATTTAAAATATAATGACGTTTTATTAATGATTCCGGTGAACAATGCGGTCACCGGAAGTCCGTAAGCGAAGTGAAGTCCGTCCGAAGTGCGTAAGTCCCAGTCAATTTAGGCTAAATTTTGCACTCAAAATTGCCGTAGTGTGACAAACCAAACCAATGATGCTCTTGGATTATTGTCTTGGAGGAGGAAGGAGTCACCTCTTGTTTCTGAATGGTGACAAATAATTGAAAAAGAATGTCATCTCTATATAGGATTAACAATACCTGTTATGGAGTTTAAAAGTAATTTAAGGGTTCGTGCGAATCCATTGTCATGCTTTTTCACATATATTAAATCATAATAAAATATAATATCATAAAAAATCTATTTTATAATTGTAGTTTACTTTTATACAGATAATCTATCATGTTGAATGTATTTATATATAATAAAATAAATAATTAATAACATTTCATCAAATTAATAACAGTCAGTCAGCGCAGGCATATCATTATCTGCAAAAGCAATTTGTAATCCATCGGAACCTTTTACGTCGGCAATGCCATGAATTAACGCGCTGGCTACAAGAAAGATGGCGAAGCAGCGAACAAAGCCAAAAACTTTTCGTAAACGCTCCAGCGGGGCATGAAATCTAGTCACACCTCACCATTTTCTCTAAACCCCCCCTCCCCCACTCTGACACGTGTCAATATCCTATTTCGCTGTTCATCTTTCACATCCGACAAAATGGGATACGAAACAGTGGAGTCTTTTCTTCTCATTTCAATGGTCGCTCTTCTTTTCTTTCGCGCAATTGTCGGAAGTTGAAATAAGTGGGAGAAAATTCGTTTATCGTGTGATACTTATCTGCCCTTCACTACAATCCACCCCCTATCTTCCCACCTCGTGAAATTACTGTGCCAAGAGTGATTCCTTGTTCAATTAAGTCATGAATTCAGCTAGTTTGGTCCTTTATTAATGTCCTTTGTTATATCCAGTGATGCACTCAAAGTTTCGTTCCGCCATAAAGCGGTGCTGTTTGAAACAATGCTTAATTAGTTAAGAATGGAATGAAAAGAAGAACTAAAGTAAACGTAATTGAAACCTCCATCACAGTATATTTATTAGTAGAAAAGTATGGAAATAGTTATGTGTCACTTTACCACGACTATCATAATATTATAAAAATAAACTTCTAAAATAAATATGGATAAATCTATGTAATCTATCTAATAAATCTATCTAATACTTGGATAAATCTATATAGTCATTCTAATAAATCTCTGTAATACTTGGATAAATTTATGTAATCTATCTAATAAATTTATATTATACTTGGATAAATCTATGTAATCTCTCTAATAAATCTCTGTATTACTTGGAAAAATTTATGTAATATATCTTATAAATCTATATAATACTTGGATAAATCTATGTAATCTCTCTAATAAATCTCTGTAATACTTGGAAAAATCTATGTAATCTCTATATTTTTAATAATTGTTGCTATTGTTGCTTATTATCCCACTTGATAGACATCTAGGCCAAGCCCTGTAACTCCTACGGATTCATAGTTCAAGGGAAAAGGGGCAGCTGCTGATGTGATGGAGTTCCTGTAGGTAGAAGTCTGACTTGTCTCCGTGGCGCTCTACACTCGCATGAGCCAGGGACCTAATGCTTAATGTGGATTCCGAACCACTACAAACATCCATGGAACCACCAGGTCTCGGATCAGAAACATTTCTTAATTATTAATTTTTATATCCAAATTGCAGGTATTGTAAAAGGAAGTAAATATTCATCAATACTAGTTAATATTTACCATCAACACTTAAAAAAGAATTTATATTTTAATTCACGTGCATATAAGTATGTGGGAGATTCAATTGTTTTAGCATTTAAATTTTCAAAAATTCTGTCATGACATTTATCAAACTGAGCTCATTTTAAGGCTGATGCAAATAATATTCTAATTATTATTATTGTTTGATATCCCATTAAGAATCAATTCGTTTATCGTGTGATATTTATCTGCCATTCTTTCTGCCGTGTGATGTTTATTTGCCTTATTTTGTTGTACTTCCTAGCACTTGAACTAACCTTTCATGAAGTTATATTACATAAAAAAAAAAATTATGATGAGAATTTTCTTTTATACAGATAATCTATCTTATTGAATATATTTCTACATAATTAACTATATTAGCGACCAATTAGTCCCTCATTTTCAGTCTGCCAACACAGGTGTATTATTATCTGCAGAAACAATTTGTAATCCATCGGAAACTTTTATGCAATGAAGTAACGCGCTGGCTACAAGAAAGATGACGAAGCAGCGAAGAAAGCCCAAAAACTTTCGTGAACGCTCCAGCGGGGCATGAAATCTAGTCACGCCTCGCCAATTTCTCTCCACCTCCACTCTGACAAGTGTCAATATCCCATTTCGCTGTTCATCTTTCACATCAGGCAAAATGGGATACGAAACGGTGGGAGTTCTTTTCTTCTCATTTCAATGCTCGCTCTTCTCTTCTTGCGCCCAAGTGTCGAAAGTTGTAATAAGTGGGAGAAAATTCGTTTATCGTGCGATACTTATCTGCCCCTTCTCTACCACCCACCCCCTATCTTCCCACCTCGTAAAATTACTGGGCCAAGAGTGATTCATTGTTCAATTAAGTCGTAGACTCAGCTAGTTTGGTTCATTATGGATGTCCTTTGTTATATCCAATGATGCACTCAAAAGTTCATTCTGCCATAAAGCGGTGCTGTTTGAAATAATGCTTAATTAGTTAAGAGTGGAATAAAAAGAAGAACGCCAGAGGAACTGAGATAAACGTAATTGAAACTTCGATATCTAAATATATATTTATTAATAGTAGGTATTGAGATCGATATGCACTTTGCCATGACTGTCATAATATTCTAAAAATAAATTTCAATTACTGGATAAACCTATGTAATCTCTACATTTTTAATAAATGTTGTTATTGTTGTTTCTTGTCCTACTTGGATGATATCTAGATCAACTCACAAACCCGTATGGACTTATAGTTGAAGGGAAGATGGGAAACTTCTGTTGTGATTGTTTGGTTTGTCACTCTACGGCCATTTTCAGCACACTTTGGGCTAATTAGACAGGAACTTACAGTTTAACGTGGATTCCGAACAACTACAAACAGACATGTCACAGCCGGTAGTCGAACCCGAAACTGTGTCACCGAGCATTAGTCACTTAGCCATCAGGCCCCATTTATATATAATTAAAATAAATAATTAATTACATTTCCTAGCAATAAGTCAGTTATTTTATGTCAGTCAACATAAGAGTATTGTTATAACGAATGCAAAAAGAGTTCGCAATTGATTCGAAACTTTTTCTGATGGCAATGCAATGAATTAAGGCACTAAGAAAGTTGACAAAGCGAATGAAGCCAAAGATTTTCCTAAAGTATTCACTAAGAATATGAAATCGGTAACTTATCTTATTAATTAGAATAAATTTAATAATTGCGTTAAAATTCTGTTTCACTTTTAAATTTAAATTAACGATTCATTTCAATCAAGTTTTTAAGAATATAAATGATCTTCATCGGATATTTTAATCAATGAATATTGTCTCCCATATTCTGTTGTACTTTCTTTCCTTTCTGTTGTCCTTTCTTTTTTTATCGGAATTTTCTTGAGCACCGATAATCAATCTTGTTGAATAAATTTATAAATAATAAAAATAAATAATTAACTGTATTAGCTAGCATTAAGTCACTTATTTTCAGTAAATCAGTCAACACAGGCGAATTATTATCTGCAAAACCAATTTGTAATCCGTCGGAAACTTTTATGCAATGAATTAACGTTCTGGCTTACAAGAAAGATGACGAAGCAGCGAACAAAGCCAAACACTTTCGTAAACGCTCCAGCGGGGCATAAAATCTAGTCACGCCTCACCATTTTTCTCTCCATCCCCATTCCACCCACCCCCTCTGACACGTGTCAATATCCCATTTCGCTGTTCATCTTTCACTTCCGGCAAAATGGGATACGAAACGGTGGGGGTTCTTCTCTTCCCATTTCAATGCTCGCTCTTCTCTTCTTTCGCCCAAGTGTCAGAAGTTGTAATGAGTGGGAGAAAATTCGTTAATCATGTGATACTTATCTGCCCTCTAACTACCATCCCTCACCCCTCTATCTTCCAACTTCGTAAAATTACTGGTTCAACAGTGATTCCTTGTTCAATTAAGTCGTGGACTCAGCTAGTTTGGTCCTTTATGAATGTCCTTTGTTATATCCAGTGATGCACTCAAAGGTCCATTCCACCATTAAGCGGTGCTATTTTAAATTATGCTTTAGTTAAGAGTTTAATGAAAACAAGAACGACAGAGGAACTAAAGTAAACGTAATTCAAACTTTGATATCACAACATATTTATTAGGAGTAAGTATTGAGATAGATAGATATGTTACTTTACCACGACTATCATCATAATATTCTAAAAATAAACTTCAATCACTGGATAAATCTATGTAATCTCTACATTTTTAATAATTGTTGTTTTTGTGGTGTTTGCTTATCCCACTTGGTAGACATCGAGACCAAGCCCACGAATCCATATGGATTCATGGTTGAAGGGAATTGGTGCAGCTTCTGCTGTAACTCCTCTCATTTATGACTCATCTTTTTCATTTAAAATTATGGTATTTATCCGCTGATATACCAAAGTATGGTAAAATATTTTGCATTCATGGAATATTAGCATGCTGTCAGCTAACTCCGTACAAAGACCCTTATGTAGTTGGAGCACTGATAGGTAGAAGTCTGGTTTGGCTCCCGTGACGGTGTACAGTCTTATGAGACAGAGACCTACTGCTATTTAAGGTGGATTCCGAACCACTACAAACATCCAGGGTATCGCCAGGTCTTGAATCCGAAAAATTTTTTAATTATCACTTTAATAATCTTTACATCCAAATTACAGGTATTGTAATAGGAAGTAAAGATTTATCAATACTAGCTAATATTTAAGAACAACACTTCAAAAGAATTTAAATTTCAATTCACTTTCATTTAAGTATGTGGGAGTTTCAATTGTTTTACCATCAAAACTTACTAAAATTCTGTCATGACATATATCAAACAGAGCTCATTTTAAGGATGATACAAATAATATTCAAATTAATTATTATTATTATTTGATATCAACATTAAGATTCAATTGATTTATTCTGTGAAATTTATCTGCCGCCTGTGACCTTTGTACCGTATAAGGTATTACTAAATTTTGTCTCCCTTATTGTGTTGTATTTTCTATCAGATGAATCAATCTTTTATAAAGTTGTTTTATATAGAAAAATATATTTTCTCATCGGAATTTTCATTTATACCGATAATCTAAGAATATAAAATCTATAACTTATCTTATTAATTAGAATAAATTTAATAATTGCGTATAAATTCTGCTTTACTTTTTTTTTAAATTTAAATTAACCAGTCATTTCAATCAAGAATTTTAAGATTATGAATTACCTTAAAAACATATTTTCATCAATGAATTTTACTACGTCTCCCACATTTTGTTGTACTTTCTAGAAGTTGAACGCTTTTTTTTTTATCGGAATTTTCTTGTGTACAGATAATCTTATTGAATATACTTATATATAATTAAAATAAATACTGGACAACATTCGCTAGTAATAAGTCACTTGTTTTCAGTCAGTCAGTCAACACAGGCGTATCATTAAATGCAAAAACAATTTGAAATCCATCGGAAAATTTTATGCAATAAATTAACGCGCCGGCTACAAGAAAGATGACGAGGCAGCGAACAGAGCCAAAAAAACTTTTCGTAAACACTCCACGGGGCATGAAATCTAGGTCACGCCTCGCCAATTTCTCTCCACCCCTACTCTGACATGTGTCAATATCCCATTTTGCTGTTCATCTTTCACATCCGGCAAAATGGGATACGAAACGGTGATGGGAGTCTTTTCTTCTCATTTCAATGCTAGCTTTTCTCTTCTTTCGTACAAGTGTCGGAAGTTGTAATAAGTGGGAGAAAATTCGTTTACCGTGTGATACTTATCTGCCCCTTCTCTACCATCCACCCCCTATCTTCCAACCTCGTAAAATTACTGGGCCAAGAGTGATTCCTTGTTCAATTAAGTCAAGGACTCAGCTAGTTTGGTCCTTTTATGAATGTCCTTTGTTATATCCAGTGATGCACTCAAAGCTTCATTCCGCCATAAATCGGTGCTGTTTGAAATAATGCTTAATTAGTTAAGAGTGGAATGAAAAAAGAACTAAAGTAAACGTAATTGAAACTTCCATATCACAATATATTTATTAGCAGTAAGTACTGAGGTAGATATATATCTTTTACCACGACTATCATAATATTCTAAAAATAACCTTCAATTGCTGGATAAATCAATGTAATTAATACATTATCTTTAATGTAGAGATTACATAGCTTTTACATGGCCATCAATAATAGCTAATCTTTACCTGCAATATTTAAAAAAAAAACTATATTTAATTTACATGCTTTTAAATATTTGGCTGATTCAATTATTTTAACCATCCAAATTTTCAATACTTCTGCCACGGCATTTGTCAAATTGAGCTTATTTAAAGACAGATACAAATAAACTTCTCTCTTATTATTATTATTATTGTTATTATTATTTTGACATCAACATTAACGTTCTTAATCTTCCACAAATTAATATAATTGACTGGAGATAATAATTCCACTTCAATATTAATAGACTTTCACAATGGAGCTCCAATATTAGTATCAAAATATATTGCACTATAATTATTACTAAATTGCTCAGAATTAATTCCACATTATTCATTCAGGCTTATAAAAAAATACTTTTAAGCACTATCTGTGGATATCACTTAAGAATACCCTTTTAAAAAATGATATCTCCCCAAATATTTATTCGGCCGGGATTGTTTTATGTGCAGTATCTAAACTACTTAGTGTTTAAAATATTTTCCCATTATTCTATGAATATTTTCCATGAATTTCTGTAAATTCTCCGCATTTCTACCAAGTAATAATGAATCACTCAATCAATTTCCATACCAGAAATACATGTTTCATTCGCATAAAAGAAAACCTTTAATTCATTAAGAGTTGCTAAAGAATATTCATAATATAATTTAACCGTTTGAACTTGCATAACTATGAACTAATTTCAAGAACTCCATTGAAAACAAATTTCAAATCGTAGTTATCTCTCTCACAAGTGAAATGTGTTTATTCGATTTTAGTAATGAATAATTCTGGGACTAATTATAGTTTTGAACGCTAATGTCGTCATTGAAATTACGAGCTGACACTTTGATTTTTTGAGAGTGTTCCGTCAAAGAGATAGTGTCTATCTGTCTTTGTATCCTAGTCTACTCTCTATATCTTGTATATTTTCTCTAGATTGTAGAATTTAATCTGTCTACAAAGAGATTCTGAGCCATCATTATCAAACATTGTAAGCCATCATTATTATAGTTTTTCATCACCTCTATTATCATAATTCGTTTGTGGAAAAGCAACCTTCGAAATGAATTTTATTCTGCCACTGTCATGGAATTTTCACTTTTCCGATCCTTTTTGTAAATATTTAAATCATGTTCTGCTTGCTTTTGTGTTGATTTTCAGGACCATTTTAAGCATTCTCTATCTTTATCTCGCCAAATCCAATACTCTTCCTTTTCGCTGCATTTATGTAAGCCAAAAAACATCATTGAGAGCAAATGGAGATAAAAGTTTTTGGTTCAGATGTCTCTTACATTGGGCCTCCACTACTAAACTTGAGCTTACGTAAAAAATAGACTGATTCGCATTTTGACAATGTTCTTCATGAGCATTTCGATAACTACATGAGTATTTTTTTGATTTACCTCATGAGAAAAATATAAACTTTTCGTCTTCATTAGAGTTGGTGGTAGAATTGGTTAGTTCGATACATTAGTTTCACATAAGAAGATACATGATACATTAATTTGAATCAATTGAATACATTTGCAGTTACACTTTTTCTGAACTACCTTATTTTCATCACATAAGAAGACTTGATGAAAATATACTTTGCAGTTATTTCATTACAGTTTCTCTTATTCTTATATTACAGTTTCATCCCATAAGAAGAAAATATACATATAGATTCCTATTATACATTACAGTTATTTGATTCAATTGTATACATTTGCAATTATAATATTCCAGGAATACATTATTTTCATTACATAGGAAGGTGCATGATACATTACAGTTATTTGATTCAATTGTATACATTTGCAATTATAATATTCCAGGAATACATTATTTTCATTACATAGGAAGGTGCATGATACATTACAGTTATTTGATTCAATTGTATACATTTGCAATTATAATATTCCAGGAATACATTATTTTCATTACATAGGAAGGTGCATGATACATTACAGTTATTTGATTCAATTGTATACATTTGCAATTATAATATTCCAGGAATACATTATTTTCATTACATATGAAGGTGCATGATACATTACAGTTATTTGATTCAATTGTATACATTTGCAATTTTAATATTCCAGGAATACATTATTTTCATTACATATGAAGGTGCATGATACATTACAGTTATTTGATTCAATTGTATACATTTGCAATTATAATATTCCAGGAATACATTATTTTCATTACATATGAAGGTGCATGATACATTACAGTTATTTGATTCAATTGTATACATTTGCAATTATAATATTCCAGGAATACATTATTTTCATTACATATGAAGGTGCATGATACATTACAGTTATTTGATTCAATTGTATACATTTGCAATTTTAATATTCCAGGAATACATTATTTTCATTACATATGAAGGTGCATGATACATTACAGTTATTTGATTCTATTGTATATATTTGCTATTATAATATTCCAGAAATAAATTATTTTCATAACATATGAAGGTGTATAATACATTACAGTTATTTGATTCAACTGTATACATTTGCTATTTTAATATTCCAGGAATACATTATTTTCATTACATAGGAAGGTGCATGATACATTACAGTTATTTGATTCAATTGTATACATTTGCAATTATAATATTCCAGGAATACATTATTTTCATTACATATGAAGGTGCATGATACATTACAGTTATTTGATTCAATTGTATACATTTTGCAATTTTAATATTCCAGGAATACATTATTTTCATTACATATGAAGGTGCATGATACATTACAGTTATTTGATTCAATTGTATACATTTGCAATTTTAATATGCCAGGAATACATTATTTTCATTACATAGGAAGGTGCATGATACATTAAAGTAATTTGATTCAATTCTATACATTTGCAGTTACAATTTCGCTTATTCCACGAGAATACAATTGTAAATTTTTACATTTAAAGATAGTCATTATTTTCATCTCATAAAGGAAATATCTTCAGACATTTCAATAATGTTGTAACACGTTTTTAAAATTTCCAATCGATAATATTCCTATTTGCCCTATTAAATTAAGAGTTTTGTTAGGGTCAAATACTCGTTCTTCCCAGCCACCACTCGAAAAAATAAAATAACAATTTGAAATCAACCATTAGTTTGAAACCTTTCAAATACTATCTAGAAGTACAAAGTAATAGTGAAGATAAAATTTATTACGTTCAAATATTGGTATTGGTACAACTGTTTCCTTTCACCAAGGCGATTTTCTTAGTAAATGAAAGAATTGTATCTGATTAGGAAAAATATAAAGATTAAGCTAAAAACTATTTTCTAATAGATTGATTTTATATTTATTAAGAGATGATAGCTCCAAAGCGTTGGTGTTAATTTAATTCAAGATTTCAGATTAGAAATCTTATTTCAAACTATGGCATTTATCCGCTGATATCTCAAAGTATGGTAAAATATTTTGCATGCATAAAATATGAGCATGCTGTCAGCTAACTCGGAACAAAGAATAGCGAAATAATTATATTATCAACAAAAGCCTCGAAACTTTTTCTACTCTTCAAGAAAAAAATAGCACATCAAGGATTTCTTATGCATATGTCTCTGATTTGTTTAAATTACTGAGTAAAAAAAATCTAAACAAAACAAAATGATTCCAAGTTCTCAAGTAATTTAATTTACAGGACATTTTCTCTTCTATTCTTTTCAGATAACGTTCTCTTTTCTTAATGGATCACGAACACAGGAGGCTAGCACGAGGAATACAATACATACCAATTTCAATGCGAGGAGCACAAAATTGAGCTTCATTTATACCTATTTCATATTTCTGCTAACGATATTTTCTTTTGTCTGAAAAGGCTGTTACCTTTATCTGTAACCTGAATGAACTGAGAATTTTTATCTATCAAGAACATCCAAAGGCAATTACTAAGTCAGACTGACTTGCTAATGTATCGCTTTTCATAAGGATGAGAAAGAATCGAGTCGCATATATAAGTACCATTTTAATGCCTTTGCCCATTTGATGATTTTGTTGCTTTTTTTTTTAAAGAAAAGCTTTTTAAAAGTTTCTTTCGCCGGGAACATGCCTTTTTTAATGGCGCTGTATTTTTTTATTGCTATTTTTCGTTTAAAAACGAAAAGTGAAAGAAAAACTGGCCCAAGCTATACTTTGTTATATGGATCTAAATTACCATCATCCATTAAGATGAAAGATAATGTTTATTGTGCATATCATAAATGTCATTATACCAAATAGTCTTTGAGTAGATGTCCGTTGCGTATAGATTTAATATTGTTTTGTTTTTAACAGATAAATTTCATTCGTTATTTTACCTGTTGTAAACAATTTCAGGTAATTCTATAGTTGAATGGGGTTGGCATTTACAAGTACGTAAAGGCCATTCACATTTAACATATAATGGCGTTTTATTGATGATTCTGGTGAAAAATGTTAGGAATAATGCTCTTAACTTTAAATTCAAAATGTAATTTAAATAGAGATGTCACAATCATTCTATTCTTTTGCATAAATTTTTTTTTTTAATGTCGTTATTTTAAACATAGTGAAATTATGGAATATGAGTAATTCACTGTTTTTTATCATTCTATAAATTTTATATATCAACCGTCAATCTTTGAAAATTTTAAGTACGAATTTTGTAATTTGCTGGTCAGGTGATTGATTTTCAATTCATTGATTCAGCACATTGATTTTATGAAGTTTGTTTACAAATTCGGTAAGCAAAAGTTTAACCAGATTTGGGCACAATAAATTTGTAGGAGCGTCATTTAATTGATATAATAAATTAAGCTAAGAAAAACCACCTAAATGCTTGTAATTAAAGGATTCATGGCTCTGAAATCCTATTCACTGGCATGAACCTGCAAATTTTCCCACTATTGTGGTTAAAGGCTTCAAACCTGCTGAACGTCACCCTTGTGACTAAAGTTTCCAAAATACCATTATGTCGATTAAGACCTCATATTTTCGAAATCGAATTCTTAGGAATGAAACAGTAAATTCTGAAATGCTACTCTTAGGAAAAAGTTCCTAATCTGCTATCTTTTGCGATTGAAGGCTTCAATCCATAAAGGATAAAACCTTGAGCATCTGAAACACAATCCTTGAGATTAAAGGCATAAGGAACATGAAAGTTGAACATGAAATGTTGCATGAAATGTTGCTTTAGGGATGAGGTTGCAAAATGCCGAAACACCACCTTTGTTATTAAAGGCATAAGGAACATGAAATGTTGCTCTTAGGGATGAGGTTGCAAATGCCGAAACACCACCTTTGTTATTAAAGGCAGCAAATCTCCTAAATACCCCCCTTTTGGGCAACGCTGTCATCTTCCAAAATGTCGCTAACAGTCTTCATGTCGCCCACAGACAAATCACTGAAATACTACCTTTGCTAAAGACTATACGGCTTCGAAATGCCATCAGTAAGTTGATAATCTCCGAAATTACGTCTATTCGCTAAAATTTACTTTAATTCTTACGTGAATACATAGAATGTAATAAAGAATAATTGCGAATTAATGCAAAATATTTTATATCTGTACCACTCCAGCAGCGAACGATAACAAGTTAAACACAACACCATTTAACGATTGGCTATTTTTGAGATTTTAAGCTATTAGCTATTTGTATTAAGTTAGCTATCAATGCCAGAAAATAAGCTATTTGTACTGCTAATTTTTGAGACAGCCATTTGTGGCAGTTACAAATATATTGTATACAATTCTAAGAAAAAAATCCAAAAAAATTCTTTAAATAAAATATTAACAATAGTGATGATGTATAGAACAAATTACCGAAAGCTTTTATAGGTTGCTATTGGGAAGATTTAAGCATAACAATAATTGCAGGAATGGTTTTGCAGATATCTTAAGACTGCATACAGCTGATGCAATTTTAATGATCTCAATATTCCTTTTAATATATTATTTCATTAATGTAATACTAATCATATTTATCATTTATATTCAAATTTGTATTTCTTACATTATAAAAAGTCAAAAACTGATTTTTTTTCCATTCGATGACAAACTCATCAGACTATTTTCGTTGTAAAATTTGAATATCACAATATATATGAAAAAACTATTAGTAAAGGCAATTATTTTATAAAGATTTATAGACAATTGATGATAGTGCTTATTAACTCAGTTGGTTGCAAATACATTTGCTCTGTTAAGACAGTTCAAAGTGAATGGGTTGAGTTCAGCAATATATCTCTCAATAATATCCCACGTCTTCCCAATTGCATTCATACACAGGGAAAAACCTGAATTTACTTGGAAACAAATACCCACAATAGTTTGTCTTCAAGAGAATTCTAATGAAGAGCATTGAATCTGATAAAAAAAAAAGAATAAAGATTATGGTAAGAAAATATTTTCTAATAGATTGACTTTATATTTGTTAAGAGATGACAGCTCCAAAGCGATGGTGTTAAGTAAATTGAAGATTTCAGATTAGAAATCTCATTTTAAACTATGGCATTTATCCGCTGATACCCCAAAGTATAGTAAAATATTTTTGCATGCATAAAATATGAGCATGCTGTCAGCTAACTCCGAACAAAGAATAGCGAAATAATTCTATTAGCAACAAAAGCCTCGAAACTTTTTCTACTCTTCAAGAAAAACTAGCACATCAAGGAATTCTTATGCATATGTCACTGGTTTGCTCAAATTACTGAGTAAAAAATCTAAACAAAACAAAATAGCACCAAGTTCTCAAGTAATTTAATTTACAGGGCATTTTCTCTTCTATTTTTTTTCAGATAACGTTCCCTTTTCTTAATGGATCACGAACACAGGAGGCTGGCACAAGAAATACAGTGCATACAAATTTCAATGCGAGGAACACAAAATTGTGCTTCATTTATACTAATTTTAAATTTCCGCTAACGATATTACGCTATCGATATTTTTCTTTTGTCTGAAAAGTCTCTTAACTGTATCTGTAACCTGAATGAACTGTGAATTTTTATCTATCGAGAACATCAAAGGCAATTACTAAGTCAGACTGACTTGCTAATGTATCCCTTTTCATGATGATGAGAAAGAATCGAGTCGCATATATAAGTACCATTTTAATGCCTTTTCCCATTTGATGATTCTGTTGCTTTTTTAAACGAAAAGTTTTTTAAAAGTTTCATTTGTCGGGAACATGCTTTTTTATGGCTCTGTATTTTTTTTATCGATATTTTTCGTTTAAAAACGAAAAGTGAAAGAAAAAGTGGTCCAAGCTATACTTTGCTATATGGATCTAAATTACCATCATCCATTAAGATAAAAGAAGCATTACGCGGTAATGTTTATTGTGCGTATCATAAATGTCATGATACCAAATAGTCTTTTAGTAAACGTCCGTTGCGTATAGATTTAATATTGTTTTGTTTTCCACAGATAAGTTTCATTCGTTATTTTACCTGTTGAAAACAATTTCCAGGTCCTTCTATGGTTGAAAGGGTTTGGCATTTTAAAAGTACTTAAAAGCCACGCTATTCAAGCATTCATATTTAAATCGTAATGGCATTTTATTAATGATTCTGGCGAAAGATGTTGCGAACAATGACAAGGAGTTCAACTTTAAATTCAAAATATAATTTAAATAGAGATGTCGTAATCAATGTATTTTTCGTTTAAAAATCTCAATTCTTTTATGTCATTATTTTAAGTGTTGTGAAATCGATGGAATATAAATAATTCACTTTTTTCATTCTATTCATTTTATATACCAACTTTCGGTTTTAAAACTTGAAAATTGTTCATCGTATAATAAAAGTACAAATTTTGTAATTGGTGTAGCAGCTAATTGATTTTCAAGACATTAATTCAGCACATATTTTATGAAGCAAATGATTTTACTTACAAATTTCCACACTATTGTGGGTAAAGGCCTCAAACCTCTGAAACGCCAACTTTGAGATAAAAAAACTTCAAGTATCCAAAATGCCATCCTTGTGAATAAAGACCTGAAGCTTACGAAATACCATTCTTGTAGTTAAGACCTCCTATTTCCGAAATTCAATCTTAGGGATGATATTGAGTAAAAATAGGAAATGCTACCCTTAGGAATAAAGTTGCAAGCTTTCTGAATGCCACCTTTGCGATTAAAGTCTTCAATCCTCCAAAATGCCATCCTCAGGAATAAAGTTGCATGCCTTCGAAATGCCACCTTTGTGATTAAAGACTTATGGTAAGCCTTGAGCGTTGAGCGTTTAAAACGCCATTCTTGGGATTAAAGGCATATTGCCTACGGATTTTTTACTCTTAGGGATGAAGCTGCAAACCTTTGAAATGCCACCTTGTGTTAAAAATCTCAAGCCATCGTAATGCCACACGTGTGATTACAGTCCACAAACCTGCAAAATGACACATTTGTGTTAAAAAAAACTGGAACCACCAGAATGCCACACTAGGAATGTAGCTCCAAAACACTGAAACACCACCTTTGTGATTAAAGGCAGCAAATCTCCTAAATACCCTCTTATTGACAAAGCTGCCATCTTCTAAAATGTCGCGCGCACACTAATCACTGAAATCCCATCCTTGTTAAAGACTATAAGGCTCCAAAATGCCATCCCTAAATTGATAATATCCGAAGCGACATTTGTTTAACAATTATGTGAATACAGCTCTCTACTCACAAATTAGTGCTGAATCTGTTATATCTGTACCGTTCCAGCAGAGAACGATAAGTTAAAGTACTCTCCATTTGAAAACAACACCTTTGTTTTTACGAAGGCTTATTTTTGATATTTTAAGCTATTAGCTACGTGTATTAAGCTAGCTATCAATGCCACATATTAAGATATTTGTATTGCTAATTTCTGAGACAGCAATTGATGGCAGTTACAAATATATTGTATAAAATTCCAAAAACAGATTTAAAAAAATTCTAATTAAAATATCAAAAATAGTAATGATGTATAGAACAAATTACGGAAAGTTAATAGATTGCTAATGTGAAGAGTTAAGTCTAACAATATTTGTAGGAATGCTTTTGCTGACATCTTAAAAATGCATACAGCTGATGCAATCTCATTGTAATAAATTAATTTATTAATGTAATATTTATCATATTTATCAATTTTATTTAAATATATATTTCTTACATTATAAAAATCAAAACTGATTTTTTTTTTTCGATTCGATGAAACTCCTCAGATTTCCATTGTAAAATCTCAATAGTATAATAAATGAAATGAAAAACTGTTAGTAAAGGCAATTATTTTATAAAAATTGATAGATAATTGAGGATAGTGTGTTTATTAACTCAATTGGTTGCAAATCCCTTTTCTGTGTTACGACAGTTCAAAATGAATGGGTTGAGTTCAGCAATATATATGTCCCTATAACATCCCATATATGCCCAATTGTATTTATACACAGGAAATGCTTGAATTTACTTGCAAACAAATACTCACAATAGTCTCTTTTCAAGAGGATAATTTTCCACCAGCCAATTTCAGTGATACTCCAGTGGCCTCATGGCCAATTGGCTAGCTCTTTGGCCTTTGTTTCTATAGGTTTCAGGTTCGAATGCTCTAGGTGGCATGCATGTTTTTGCTGTTTGATATACACATTAAACTGTAAGTCCCAGTCTATTTAGCCTAAAGTGCGCACTCAAAATGACCATAGAGCGACAAACCAAACTAATGATGCTCTAGGATTATTGTCTTAAAGGAGGAAGGAGTCACCACTTGCACCTGATTGGGGACAAATAACTGAAATAAGAATGTCATATCTATGCAACAGTAGCAGCAATACTCCTTGTGGCAATTTAAAGGTCCGTACGGATCCATTGTCATGCCTGCTCACATATATCAAACCGTAATAAAATATAAAATCATAAAAAAAAATCTATTTTGTTATCCAAGTTTACTTTTATACAGATAATCGATCTTGTTGAATATATTTATATATAATTAAAATAAATAATTAACTGCATTTTGTAGTAAAAAGTCACTTATTTTCAGTCAGTCAGTCAACACAGGCATATGATTATCTCCAAAAACCAATTCGTAATCCATCGGAAATTTTTATGCAATAAATTAACGCGCTGGCTACATGAAAGATGACGAAGCAGCGAACAAAGCCAAAAACTTTTCGTAAACGCTCCAGCAGGGCATGAAATCTAGTCACGCCTCGCCATTTTCTCTCCACCCCCACCTCCCCCACTCTGACACGTGTCAATATCCCATTTCGCTGTTCATTTTTCACATCCGGCAAATGGGATACGAAACGATGGGAGTTCTTCTCTTTTCATTTCAATGCTCGCTCTTCTCTTCTTTCGCCCAAGTGTCGGAAGTTGTAATAAGTGGGAGAAAATTCGTTTATCGTGTGATCTTTATCGTGTGATACCATCCCCCCCCTCTAGGTTCCCACCGCGTAAAATTACTGGTCCAAGAGTGATTCCTTGTTCAATTAAGTCGTGGACTCAGCTAGTTTGTCCTTTGTTATATCCAGTGATGCACTCAAAGGTTCATTCCGCCATAAAGCGGTACTGTTTGAAATGATGCTTAATTAGTTAAGAGTGGAATGAAAAGAAGAACGACAGAGGAACTAAAGTAAGCATAATTGAAACTTCGATATCACAATATATTGATTAATAGTTAAGCATGTACATATATGTCGCTTTATCAGAATATTCTAAGTATAAATTTCAATTACTGCAATAGAAGAAGGTAGAAAAAGGGGTAATTAAAAAAATTTCTACCCATTAAGAGTTGCTAAGGAATATTCATATTAATAGATTTTTTATACAGTCCAGTCACATTAATGTGACCGCCACCTACTTTTGCAGTTATAGTTTTCCTGAATACATTATATTCCTCACATAAGAAGCTGCATAATACAATACAGTAAGTGTAATCAATTGTATACATTTGAAGTTGCCATTTCCTGGAATACATTATTTTCATCACAAGAGATGCATGATACATTACAGTAATTTGATAGAATTGTATACATTTGCAGTTGCAATTTTCCCGGAAAACATTATTTTCATCACATAAGAAGATGCATGATACATTACAGTTGTTTGATCAATTGTATATATTTGCAATTGCAATTTTCCAGGAATACATTATTTTCTTCACATAAGAAGATCCATGATGCAGTACAGTAATTTCAATCAATTGTATACATTTGCAGTTGCAATTTCGCTTATTTCACGGCAGTGCAATTATAAATTTTTACATGATTCATTACTTTTTCCAAGAAAGTCCTTATATTCGTCATATAAGAAGATGCATGATACATTACAGTAATTAGAATCAATTGTATACATTTGCAGTTAAAATTTTCCAGGAATACATTTTTATTACATAAGGAGATACATGATACATTAGAGTAATAGAAATCAATTGTATACATTTTCAGTTAAAATTTTCCGGAAATACATTATTTTCGTCACCTCAGAATATGCACGATATATTACAGTAATTTGATTAAGTTGTATACGTTTGCAGTTGCAATTCCGCTTATTTCACGAGAATGCAAATGTAAATTTTCGCTTTCAGAAAGCCATTATTTTCATCTCATAAGGAGATACCTTTGGACAATAATGTTCTAATACATTTTAAAAATTGCCAACAGAATAAAGCGTTTTGTTAGGGTCGAATGCTCGTTCTTCCCAGCTTCCACTCGAAAAGAAAAAGAAAAAAAAAAAAAAACAATTTGAAATCAATCATTAGTTGGAAGCCTATCAAATACTCTCTCCAATTACAAATTTATATTGAAGATATAATTTATTTCGTTCAATTATTGGTATTGGTACAAATGTAACTTTTCACAAGTAGATTGTCTTAGTATGAACATAATTGTATCTGATCAAGAAAAAATATAAAAATTAAGCAAAGAAAATACTTTCTAACGGATTGATTTTATATTTGCTATGAGCATGCTGTTAGCTAACTGGGAACAAAGAATAGCGAAATAATTCTATTAGCAAGAAAAGCCTCGCAATTTTTCTTCTCTTAAAAAAAAAAATAACATATCAAGGAATTTTTATGCGTATGTCGTTGGTTTGTTGAAATTACTGAAGCAAAAAAAATTCTAAACAAAACAAAATGACTTCAAGTTCTCAAGTAATTTAATTTACAGGACATTTTCTCTTCTACTCTTTTTCAGATAACGTTCGTTTCTTAATGGATCACGAACAAGGGAGGCTGCCACAAGGAATACAATACATACCAATTTCAATGCGAGGAAACACAAAATTGGACTTCATTTATACCTATTCCAAATTTCTGATAACAATATTACGCTATCGATAATTTTCTTTTGTCTGAAAAGTCTTTTTAATTGTATCTGTAACCTGAATGAACTGTGAATTTTTATTTATCGAGAACATCAAAGGCAATTACTATGTCAGACTGACTTGCTAATGTATCCCCTTTTCATGATGATGAGAAAGAATCGAGTCGCATATATAAGTATCATTTTAATGCCTTTGTCCATTTGAAGATTTTGTTGCTGGGTTTTTTTTTAAAGGAAAAGCTTTTTTAAAAGTTTCATTCTCCAGGAACATGCCTTTTGTTTATGGCGCTGTATTTTTTATTGAAATTTTTCGTTTAAAAACAAAAAGTGAAAGAAAAAGTGGTCCAAGATATACTTTGTGATATGGATCTACATTATTATCCATTAAGATGAAAGAAGCATTACGTTTTAATGTTTATTGTGCATATCATACATGTCATGATACCAAATAGGCTTTTAGTAAATGTCCGTTGCGTATAGATTTAGTATTGTTTTGTTTTCAACAAATAAGTTTTGTTCGTTATTCTATCTGTTGCAAACTATTTCAGATAATTCTATAGTTGAATGGGGTTAGTATTTACAAGTACGTAAAGGCCACCGCTATTCAAGTTTTCATATTTAAAATATAAAACCGTTTTATTAATGATTCTGCTAAAAAGGTGTTGCGGATGATGCTTTCAACTTTAAATTCAAAATATAATTTAAGTAGAGATGCATGATATATTACAGTAGTGGAATTAATTTTATACATTTGCAATTTCAATTGCACTTATTTTACGAGAGTGCAATTGTGAATTTTTAGATTTCAGAAAGTCATTATTTTCATCTGAAAAGCGGATATTTTTAGACAATAATAATCTAATTCAGTTAAAAAATTGCCAACAGAATAAAGAGATATGTTAGGGTCGAATGCTCGTTCTTCAAAGACGAAAAATAAAGTAACAATTTGACATCAATCGTTAGTTGGAAAACCTTTCAAATACTATCACCACTTACAAAGTAATAATAAAGATAGAATTTATTTCCTTCAATTATTAGTCTTGGTACAAATGCAACTTTTCATCAAGTAGATTTTCTTAGTAAATGGAAAGAATTGTATCTGATTTTAAAAATATAAAGATAAAGCTAAGAAAATATTTTCCAATCGATTGATTTTATATTTGTTAAAAAAATGACAGCCCAACAGCGCTGGTGTTAATTTAATTCAAGATTTCAGATTAGACATCTCATTTTAAACTATGGCATTTATCCGCTGATATCCCAAAGTATGGTAAAATATTTTTGCATGCATAAAATATGAGCATGCTGTCAGCTAACTCCGAACAAAAAACAGCGAAATAATTCTATTAGCTACAAAAGCCTCGAAACTTTTCTACTCTTCAAGGAAAAAAAAATAGCACATCAAGGAACTCTTATGCATATGTCACTGGTTTGTTCAAGTCACTGAGTAAAAAAATCTAAATAAAACAAAATGACTGCAAGTTCTCATGTAATTTAATTTACAGGACATTTTCTCTTCTATTCTTTTCAGATAACGTTCTCTTTTCTTAATGGATCACGAAACACAGGAGGTTTGGCACAAGGAATACAATACGTACCAATTTCAATCAGAGGAACACAAAATTGTGCTTCATTTATACCTATTTCAAATTTCTGCTAACGATATTACGCTATCGATATTATTCTTTTGTCTGAAAAGTCTCTTAACTGTATCTGTAACCTGAATGAACTGTGAATTTTTATCTATCGAGAACATCAAAGGCAATTACTAAGTCAGACTGACTTGCTAATGTATCCCTTTTCTTGATGATGAGAAAGAATCGAGTCGCATATATAAGTACCATTTTAATGCCTTTGCCCATTTGATGATTTTGTTGCTTTTTTAAAAGGAAAAAGCTTTTAAAATTTGAATTCGCAGGGAACATGCCTTTTTTAGTGGTGCTGTATTTTTTTATTGATATTTTTCGTTTAAAAACGAACACTGAAAGAAATAGTGGCCCAAGCTATTCTTTGTTATATGGATCGAAATTACCATCATCCATTAAGACGAAAAAAGCATTACGCTGTAATGTTTATTGTGCGTATCATAAATGTCATGATACCAAATAGTCTTTTAGTAAATGTCCGTTGCGTATAGATTTAATATTGTTTTGTTTTCAGCAGATACATTTCATTCGTTATTTTACCTGTTGCAAACAATTTCAGGTAATTCTATAGTTGAATGGGGTTGGCATTTACAATTACCTAAATACCACAGTTATTCAAGTGTTCACATTTAAAATATAATGGCGTTTTTAAAGATTCTGGTGAAAGATATTGCGTTCAACTTTAAATTCAAAATACAATTTAAACAGAGATGTCGTAATCAATCTATTATTTGTTAAAAAATCTTTAAATCTTTAAATTTTTTAATGTTGTTGTTTAAAAGTAGCGAAATCGATGGTATAGGAGTAATTCACTTTTTACATTCTAAAAATTTTATACATCTAATGTAAATCTTTTGAAATTATTCATCATATAAATAAAGTTCAAATTTTGTAATTTGATCATCAGATGATTGATTTTCAAGACATTAATTTTATGAAGCAATAATTTTGTTCACAAATTCGATAAGCAAAAATTGAACCATATTTGGTAACAATAAATATGAGAGAATACAATTAATAAATTAAGAATGCAATTCCATTGGATAATAAATTAAGCTGAAAAACCACCGAAATGCATGTAATGAAAGGATTCAAGTCTCTCAAATACCGTTCATAGGCGTGGACCTGCAAATGTCCACACTAGTGTGGTTATAAACCTCAAACTTGCGATATGCCAACCTTGTGATTGAAGACTTGAAGATTCCGAAAATATCATTATTTCGGTGAAGACTTCATATTTCCAAAATGAAGTAAGTAAACTCTTAAATGCTACACTTAGGAAAAATTGCAAATCTTCTAAATTCCACCTTTGCGATTAAAGGCTTCAATCCTTAAGGATAAAACTCTGAGCATCTGAAACGCAACACTTGGCCTACCCATAAGGCCTACGAAATGTCGACCTTAGGGATGAAGTTAAAAACACCGAAACACCACCTTTGTGATTAAAGGCAGCAAATCTCTAAATACCACCCTTATCGATAATGCTGTCAAAATGTTGCCCACAGACAAATCACTGAAATCCCACCCTTGTTAAAGTCTATAAGGCTCCGAAATGCCATCCCTAAATTCATAATCTCCGAAATGGCATCCATTCGCTAAAATTTGCTTAACACTTATGTGAATACAGCTAATTACTCCCATAGTATGCTGCAGCTTTTATATCTGTACTACTCCAGCAGAGAATGATACCAAGTTAAAGTACTCTCAATTTGAAAACAACACGTTTCGTTTTTACGAATGCATATTTTTGAGATTTTAAGCCATTAGCCATTTGTATTAAGCTAGTTATCAATGCAAGATATTAAGCTATTTGTATTGCTGATTTTTTGAGAGTGCAATTGATGACAGTTACAAATATATTGAATACAATTCCAAGGATAGATCCAAAAAATTATATGATTAAAATACTGAAAATAGTGATGATGTATAGAACAAAGCGCCAAAAGCTAATTGATTGTTAATGTGAATAGTTAAGTCTAACAATAATCGTAGGAATGATTTTGCTGATATCTTAAAATGCATTCAGTTGTTGCAATCTTTAATCACTCCAATATTCCTTGTAATATATTATTTCCTTAATGTAATAATAATCATATTTATCAATTTTATTTAAATTTATATTTCTTACATTATAAAAATCGAAACTGATTTTTTCCCCATTATCAAATCTCAATAGTATAATAAACGGAGGAAAAACTTTTAGTAAAGGCAATTATTTTATAATACTTTACAGATAATTGGGATAGTGTTTATTAACTCAATTGACTGCAAAACTCTTTGCTGTGCTAAGACAGATCAAAAATGAATGGGTTGAGTTCAGCAATATATCTCACTTAATATTCCATAGTATGTGCCCAACATGCACAGGGAAATGCTTGAATTTACATGCAAACAAATAGCCACAATAGTTAGTCTAACAATTAATCGTAGGAATGATGATATCTTAAAAATGCATTCAGTTGTTGCAATCTTTAATCACTCAATATTCCTTGTAATATATTATTTCCTTAATGTAATTTTTTTCTATGTTCCACCAGCCAAGCTCAGTAATGCTGTGGTGACCTCAGGGGCCAATTGGCTAGGGCTCTGGTCTTTGGTGCTACAGGTTTCAGGTTCGAATGCTGGCGGATGGATGTTTATTTGCTGTTTGGAATCCATGTTAAACTGTAGATCCAAGCCTACTTAGCCTAAAGTTTGTGCTCAAAATGGCCGTATAGCGAGAATCCAAACCAGTGATGCTATAGGATTATTGTCCTGTAGGAGGAAGGGGTCACCATTTGCCTTGAATGATGACAAATAATTGAAACAAGAATATCATCTCTATATAAAAGTAATAATATCTCTTGAGCAATTTTAAGGTCCGCACGGATCCAATGTCATGCCTGCTCGCGTATGTTAAAACATAATAAAACATAATATATTATAAAAAATCTATTTTATTATCGAAGTTTACTTTTATACAGATAATCGATCTTGTTGAATATATTTATCAATAATTAAAATAAATAATTAACTAAATTTTTAGTAATAAGTCACTTATTTTCAGTCAGTCAGTCAACACAGGCGTATCATTATCTACAAAAAGCATTTTGTAATTCATCGGAAACTTTTAGGCAATGAATTAACGAGCCCGCTACAAGAAAGATGACGAGGCAGCGAACAAAACCAAAAAAACTTTCGTAAACGCTCCAGCGGGGCATGAAATCTAGTCACATCTCGCCATTTTCTCTCCTACCTCCCCCACTCTGACACGTGTCAATATCCCATTTCGCTGTTCATCTTTCACATCCGGCAAAATGGGATACGAAACAGTGGGAGTTATTTTCTTCTCATTTCAATGCTCAACTCTTCCCTTCTTTCGCCCAAGTGTCGGAAGTTGTAATAAGTGGGAGAAAATTCGTTTATCGTGTGATACTTATATGCCCTTCTCTACCATCCACCCCTATCTTCCCACCTCCTAAAATTACTGGGCCAAGAGTGATTCCTTGTTAAATTAAGTCGTAGAATCAGCTGGTTTGGTCCTTTATGAATGTCCTTTGTTATATCCAGTGATGCACTCAAAGATTCGTTCCGACATCAAGCGGTGCTGCTGGAAATAATGGTTATATCAGTTAAGAGGGGAATAAAAAGAAGAATGTCAGAGAAACTAAAATAAACGTAATTGAAATTCGATATCTAAAGTATATTTAATAGTAGTAGGTACTGATATAGATATGTATATCACTTTACCACGACTATCACAATATTCTAAAATTGATTTCCATTACTGGAAAAATATATGTAATCTCTACATTTTTCATAATTGTTGTTCTTGTTTCTTATTCCACTTGGTAGACAACTAGATCAAGCTCACAAACCCGTGTGGACTTATAGTTGAAGGGAAATTGGAAAACTTCTGTTGTGATGGTTTGGTTTGTCACTCTAAAGGCCATTTTGTGCACACTTTGGGCTAATTAGACAGGGCCTACAGTTTAACGTGGATTCCGAATCACTACAAGCATCCTTGTCACCGCCGGCACTCGAACCCGAAACTGTGTCACCTAGCTCTAGTCACTTCGCCATCAGGCCACATTTATATATAATTAAAATAAATAATTAATTACATTTGATAGTAATAAATCAGTAATTTTCAGTCAGTCACCACAAGAGTATTGTTACAGCGTACTATTGTTTTCAGTATACACTGCAGTACGTACTACAGTTTGCAATTCATTAGAAACTTTTCTGATGGCAATGCAATGAACAAAGGAACTAAGAAAGATGACGAAGCGAATGAAGCCAAATATTTTCTAATTTATTCACTAAGAATATAAAATCTACAACTTATCTTATTAAATAGAATAAATTTAATAATTCAGTATGAATTCTGTTTTACTTTTTAAATTTAAATTAACGAGTCGTTTCAATCAAGATTCTTAAGATTATGTATGATCTTAAGATATTTTCATCACTTTAATTTTGTCTCCAATATCCCGTTGTACTTTCCAGTAGTTGAACCCTCATTTTTTATCGGAATTTTCTTGTAATCATAATAATCAATCTTATTGAATATATTTATATATCATTAAAATGAATAATCAACTAAATTTGCTACACTTATTTTTAGCCAGTCAGTCAACACAGGCCTATTATTATCTGCAAAAACAATTTGTAATCCATCGGAAACTTTTATGCAATGAATTAACGCGCTGGCTACAAGAAAGATGACGAAGCAAACGAACAAAGCCCAAATACTTTCGTGAACGCTCCAGCGGGAATGAAATCTAGTCACGCGTCGCCATTTTCTCTCCATCCACTCTGACACGTGTCAATATTCCATTTCGCTGTTCATCTTTCACATCCGCCAAAATGGGATACGAAACGGTGGGAGTTCTTTTCTTCTCGTTTCAATGCTCGCTCTTCTCTTCTTTCGCTCAAGTGTCGGAAGTTGTAATAAGTGGGAGAAAATTCGTTTATCGTGTGATGCCTTATCTGCCCTTCTCTACCATCCAGTCTCGCCCCCTTTCTTCCCACCTCGTAAAATTACTGGGCCAAGAGTGATTCCTTGTTCAATTAAGTCGTAAACTCAGCTAGTTTGGTCTTTTATGAATGTCCTTTGTTATATCCAGTGATGCGCTCAATGGTTCATTCCGCCGTAAAGCGGTACTGTTTGAAATAAGGCTTAATTAGTTAAGAGTGGAATGAAAAGAAGAACGCCAGAGGCACTAATGTAAAAGTAATTTAAACCTCCATCACTATATATTTATTACTAGTTAAGTATTGACGTGGATATATGTTACTTTACCACAGCTATCGTAATATTCTAAAAATAAACTTCAATTGCTGGATAATTAATTCTATATAATCAATTCTATTTAATAAATACATAATCTTTAATGTAGAGATTACATAACTTTATATTGCCATCAACACTAGCTAATCTTTACCTACAATACTTCAAAAAAAAAAAATGTACAATTTAATCCAAATGCTTTTTTTTAAATATGTGGGCGATTGATTAAATTAAAAGTTAATTTAACCATACAAATTTCAAGTATTCTTTCATGACATTAATCAAATGCAGCAATTTTTAATAATTACAGTGATAATCTTTACATCAAATTACAGGTATTCTGAAATGAACTAAACATTCATCAACACTAGATAATATTTACCTATAATACTTCATAGAATATCTATATTTTAATTCACATCCTTTTATGTATGTAGGTGATTCAAGTATCTTAACCATCAATTCAGTGATTCAATTGTTGAAACATGAGGCACCGAGTGATAGATAATGGGCCATTCAGGCCCGCATTAGATTATGAATGATTTTGATAAATTTTTACGTCGTTGAATTTTATCTACCTTATTTTTGTTTTTACTTCCTAGCAGCTGAACCAACCTTTTATAAAGTTGTATTTTATAAAAACATAATTTTGATATGAATTTTCTTTTATACCGATAATCAATCTTATTTTCAAGTATATTTATATATGATTTAAAAATAAATAATTAACTACATTTGCAAATAATAAGTCACTTTTTTCGGTCAGTCAACACAAGCATATTATTACAGCGTAGTATTAAGTAACAGCAGTTTCAATTCCTTAGAATAAGCGAATAAGGGCAAATATTTTCCTACAGTATTCACTAAGATATAAAAAACTTTTTAATCTATAACTAATCTTATTAATTAAAATTAATTTAATTAAAAAGATTAGTTATAGGGTAAAACGGTTACGTATAAACTACATATTAGGTTAAACATCATGTTCTGCATAAAAATGCTAATTTAAAACATTTTTGAACAAGATTGGTAAAAACAAGTTTTTTAAGATAAACATTATATTATGAATGATCTTAATAAGGTATTAAAATATATATAAGGTATTAAGGTAGGAGAACTTTTCAAAGTATTAAGGTATAAGGTAACACTGCATTTTGTCTCCCCTATTGTGTTGTATTTTCTAGCAGTTGAATCAATCTTTTATAAAGTTGTATTACATAAAGAAAAATATTTCTGATCGAAATTTCCTTTTATAGCGATAGTCAATCTTGTTGAATATATTTCTATATAATTAAAATAAATAATTAGCTAATTTTGCTGGTAATAAGTCACTTATTTTCAGTCAGTCAGACAACACAGGCGTATCACTTTCTGCAAAAAAAATTTGCAATCCATCGGAAACTTTTATGTTCTTAATACAATGAAATAATGCGCTGACTTACAAGAAAGATGACGAAGCAGCGAACAAAGAAAAACATTTCGTAAACGCTCCAGCGGGGGCATGAAATCTAGTCACGCCTCGCCATTTCTCTCCCCACCCCCATCCCCACTCTGACACGTGTCAATATCCCATTTCGCTGTTCATCTTTCACATCCGGCAAAATGGGATACGAAACGGTGGGAGTTCTTTTCTTCTCATTTCAATGCTCGCTCTTCTTTTCTTGCGCACAAGTGTCGGAAGTTGTAATAAGTGGGAGAAAATTCGTTTATCTATTGATACTTATCTGTCCTTCTCTTGCACCCAACCTTCCCACCTCGTAAAATCACTGTTCCAAGAGTGATTCCTTGTTCATTAAGTCGTCGACTCAGCTAGTTTGGTCCTTTATGAATGTCCTTTGTTATATCCAGCAATGCACTCAATGGTTCATTCCGCCATAAAGCGGTACTGTTTGAAATAATGCTTAATTAGTTAAGAGTGGAATGAAAAGAAGAATCACAATATATTCATTAGTAGTAGGTAATGGAAAAAGTAATTTAAACCTCCATCACTATATATTTATTACTAGTTAAGTATTTTTAATAATTGTTGTTGATATATGTTGGACTCATGATTACTGGCAGCTGGTGGAAGCACCCGTTGGTGGACTTGGCGATGTACAGCCATATGAGTCCTTGCAATTATATGGGTTATATTTCGTTACTCAGCAGATAGGCATTTACTTGACATAATTTCTTCAAAATTATTCCTTATACTTACTTTATGTAATGCTATATATCAATATTATATAATGATTTCAAAACTTTGCAATTGCAACAATAAGCGTCAAGTAGTATATAAACACAGTAAAAAATAATTTTTATCAAAATAAACTATCATACTAATTTCAATAGTTTTAGATTTTTTTTAGTATCTTACATAAAAATGACCATTAAGAAAAATTTTACCTACACTAAAATTCCACGATTTCGTTCTTTTTCGCTTCTTTTAGATAAAATGGATTCCGAACCATTACAAATATCCATCGTGAAGCCGGAAGATGTTTAATAATTACATCGATCATCTGTACAACCAAACTACAGGTATTCCAAAAGAAGTAAAGATTCATCAATACTAGATAATGTTTACTTACAACATTTCAAAAGAATTTATATTTTAATTCACGTGCTTTTAAGTATGTGAGAGATTCAATTGTTTTACCATCAAAAGTTTCACAGATTCTGTCATGACATTTATGAAACAGAGCTCATTTAAGTCTGATAAATATAATATTGATACTTATTATTATTATTATTTTATATCAACATTAACATTCAATTCGTTTATCCTGTGATATTTAACTTCACTTCTCTTCCCCTTCCCCCTCCCTGACCTTTTTAACGTATTCAATGAAGTATAAGGTAAAAACTGAATTTTGTCTCCCTTAATGTGTGGTATTTTCTAGCAGTTGAATCAATCTTTTATAAAGTTGTATTATATAAAAGAATAGGTTTTTTTCCTTTAGGATCGATATTCAATCTTGTTGAATATATTTATGCATAATTAAAATAAATAATTAACTATATTTACTAGTAATAAGTCACTGATTTTCAGTCAATCAATGCAAGCGTAGTACTACAGCGTATTAATAAGTGTATGAAAAAAATCCGATTCATTAGAAATTTATCTGATGGTAATGCTACGAACTAAGCAACTAAGAAGGATGAACAGGCGAGTAAAAGCTAAATATTTTCTGAAAGTATTCATTAAATATAAAAATTTTTTAAATGCTATAGTAATCTTATTAATTCGAATTAATTTGAGCAATCATGTATAAATGTCAATTTAAAACAGTTTTCAACGAGATCGGTAAAAATATTAGATTATGAATGATCTTAACAAAGTATTTACGTCCCTGTCTGTTGTGCTTTCTAGCAGTTGAACCAACAAATTTTTATAAAGTTGTTGGATAAAAAAAAAATTCTGATCGGAATTTCTTTTATACCGATAATCGATCTTGTTGAACATATTTATATATAATTAAAATAAACATTTAACAAATTTTCTAGTAATAAGTGAACTATTTTCAGTCAGTCAGTCAACACAGGCATATTATTGTCTGCGAAAACAATTTGTAATCCATCGGAAACTTTTATGCAATGAATTAACGCACCTGCTACAAGAAAGATGACAAAGCCAAAAACTTTTGTAAACGCTCCAGCGGGGCATGAAATCTAGTCACGCCTCATCATTTTCTCTCCACCCCCACCTCCACCCCTACTCCGACATGTGTCAATATCCCATTTCGCTGTTCATCTTTCACGTCCGGCAAAATGCGATACGAAACTGTGAGAGTCTTTTCTTCTCATTTCAATGCTCAACTCTTCTCTTCTTTCGCCCAAGTGTCGGAAGTTGTAATAAGTGGGAGAAAATTTGTTTATCGTATGTTACTTATCTGCCCTTCTCTACTATCCCACCCCCTATCTTCCCACTTCGTAAAATTACTGGGACAAGAGTGATTCCTTGTTCAATTAAGTCGGGGACTCAGCTAGTTTGGTCCTTTATGAATGTCCTTTGTTATTTCCAGTGATGCACTCAAAGGTTCATTCCGCCATAAAGCGGTGCTGTTTGAAATAATGCTTAATTAGTTAAGAGTGGAATAAAGAAGAACTACAGTAAACGTAATTGAAACTTCGATAACAAAATATATTTATTAATAGTAGGTATTGAGATCGATATGCATATCACTTTGCCATGACTATCATAATATTCTAAAAGTAAATTTCAATTACTGGATAAATCTGTAATTTCTACATTTTTAATAAATGTTGTTATTGTTTTTCTTGTTCCTACTTGGTGGACATCTAGATCAGGCCCATGAATCCGTATGGACTCATGGTTGAAGAGAAGGGGGGAAAACTCCTGTTGTGATGGTTCTGTTTTGTTTGTCTCTCTACGGTCAATTTGTGCACACTTTGGGAAAATTAGATTGAGACCTACAGTTTAACGTGGATTCGAACCACTACAAACATCCACGGCACTGCCGGGACTGGGCCCCGAAATTGTGTCACCAAGCGCTTGTCACTTGGCCATCAGGACCATTTATAAATAAGGAAAATAAATAATTAACTACATTTGAGAGTAACAAGTCACTTATTTTTAGTCAGTCAACACAAGGCTTTTGTTACAGCCTATACTATTAATCGTATGTGAAAATAATTTGCAATTCATTAGAAACTTTTCTGGTGCCAATGCAATGAATTAAGGCACTAAGAAAGATGACAAAGCAAATGAACCCAAATATTTTCCTGAAGTAAATACTAAGAATATAAAATCTATAACTTATCATATTAATTAGAATAAATTTAATACATTCTTTTTTTACTTTCTAAATTTAAATTAAATGAGTCATTTCAATCAAGTTTTTTAAGATTTTGAATGATCTTAATAAGATATTTTCATCACTGAATTTTGACTCACTTATTCTGTTGTACTCTCTAGCAGCTGAAACCTTTTTGCTTTTATTTGAATTTTTTTGTGTACCGATAATCGATCTTGTTAAATATATATTTTATATTTATATGTAAAAAAATAAATAATTAACTAAATTGCTAGTAATAAGTCACTTATTTTAAGTCAGTCAACACAGGCGTAACATTATCTGCAAAAACAATTTGTAATCCATCGGAAACTTTTACGTTGGCAATGCAATGAATTAACGCGCTGGTTACAAGAGAGATGACGAAGCGAACAAAGCCAAAAACTTTTCGTAAATGCTCCAGTGGGGCATGAAATCTAGTCACGCCTCGCCATTTTCTCTCCACCCCCACCTCCCCCACTCTGACACGTGTCAATATCCCATTTCGCTGTTCATCTTTCACATCCGCCAAAATGGGATACGAAACGGTGGGAGTTCTTTTCTTCTCATTTCAATGTTCGCTCTTCTCTTCTTTCGCCCAAGTGTCGGAAGTTGTGATAAGTGGGAGAAAATTCGTTTATCGTGCTATACTTATCTGTCCATTCTCAACCATCCACCCCTCCCCCCCTCTTCCCACCTCGTAAAACTACTGGGCCAAGAGTGATTCCTTGTTAAATTAAGTCGTAGACTCAGCTAGTTTGGTCCTTTATGAATGTCATTTATTATATCCAGTGATGCACTCAAAGGGTGATGCCGCCATAAAGCGGTGCTGTTTGAAATAATGCTTAATTAGTTAAGAGTGGAATGAAAAGAAGAACGTCAGTGGTACTAAAGTAAACGTGATTAAAACTTCGTTCACAATATATTTATTAGTAGTATTGAGATAGATATATGTCACTTTACTACGAATATCATAATATTCTAAAAATAAACTTTAATTAATAAATGTGGATAAATCTATGTAATCTCTATATTTTAATAGATGTTGTTTTCTTGTCCTACTTGGTAGACATCTAGACCAAGCCCACGAACCCGTATGGAGTCCTGGTTTAAGGAAAGGGGGAAGCTTCTGCTGTAATGAAGCACACATAGGTGGAAGTCGGACTTGCCTCCGTGGCGCTCTATAGTCATATGAGATTTTTAACTTACAGGCTTAAAGTGAATTCCGAAGCACTGCAACCCTCATAGCAGCATGTATTTTAAATAATTAAGTCGATAATCTGTACATCCAACTTATAATTATTCCAAAAGGACCTAAGCATTGATCAGTACTAGCTAATCTTTACCTACAAAACTTATATCTATAATTTAAAAAAATATCTATAATTTAATCCACATGGTTTTAAGTATGTGGGTGATTCAATTGTTTTAACCATCCAGATATTCAAAAATTCTGTCATGACGTTTATGAATTGGTTCTCAGGTCGATTTTAAGTCGTTTCAATCCTTATTTCTTTAAATTCAATGCTATTTCTACTTGACTTATTGAATTATGCCAACAAACATCGGCAAAAAATGGGGATAAAAACTCTCGGTTCGGATGTATCTTTCATTGGCCCTCCCGACTTAGGTTGAGCTTACTCAAAAGGTGGTTCCATATGCATTTTTACAAAGCTCTTCGTGTACATTGGGACGACTACATGGGTTTTTATTTTATTTACCTCATGAGAAAAATGTAAACACTTCGTCTTAATTGGAGTTTCCAGGAATGCATTATTTTCATCATATCAGAAGATGCATGATAGATTACAGTAATTTAAATCAATTCTATACATATGCAATTGGAATTTCGCTAATTCACGACAACGCAATTGTAAATTTTTACATGATACATTACTTTTTAACCAGAAAGTCATTAATATCATCTGATAAGGAGATATCTTTAGACAATAATGTTCTAATACATTTTAGAAATTGTCAATGGAATAAGGAGTTTCGATAATTCGAGTGCCTGTTCTTCCCCGTTGCCTTTCAAAAAAAAAAATAAAATAACAATTTGAAATCAACCATTAGTTGAACACCTTTCAAATATCATCTGCAATTACAAAGTAATAGTGAAGATAAAATTTTTTCCTTCAAATATTGGTATTGGTACATATGTAACTATTCAAAAGTAGATTTTCTTAGAATGAAAAGAGTTGTATCTGATTAAAAAATATAAAGATTAAGCTAAGAAAATACTTTCTAATCGATTGATTTTCTATTTGTTACGAGATGACAGCTCCAAAGCGCTGGTGTTAATTTAATTCAAGATTTCAGATTAGAAATCTCATTTTAAACTATGGCATTTATCCGCTGATATCCCAAAGTATGGTAAAATATTTTTGCATGCATAAAATATGAGCATGCTGTCAGAAACTAACTCGAACAAAGAATAGCGAAATAATTCTATTAGCAACAAAAGCCTGGAAAACTTTTTCTACTCTTCAAGAAAAAAATTGCACATCAAGGAATTCTTATGCATATGTCACTGGCTTGTTCAAACTATTAAGTAAAAAAAAAAAATCTAAACAAAACAAAAATGACTCCAAGTTCTCAAGTAATTTAATTTACAGGACATTTTCTCTTCTATTCCTTTTCAGATAACGTTGTCTTTTCTTAATGGATCACTAACACAGGAGGATGGCACGAGGAATACAATACATATAAATTTCAATGCGAGGAGCTCAAAATTGTGCTTCATTTATACCTATTTCACAGTTTCTGCTAACGATATTACGCTATCGATATTTTTCTTTTGTCTGAAAAGTCTCTTAACTGTATCTGTAACCTGAATGAACTGTGAATTTTTATCTATCGAGAACATCAAAGGCAATTACTAAGTCAGACTGACTTGCTAATGTATCCCTTTTCATGGTGATGAGAAAGAATCGAGTCGTATATATAAGTACCATTTTAATGCCTTTGCCCATTTGATGATTTTTTGCTTTTTTTAAAAGGAAAAGCTTTTAAAAATTTTCATTCTCCATGAACATGCTTTTTTTTATGGAGCTGTATTTTTTTTATTTTTTTTTGTTCAAAAACGAAAAGTGGAAGAAAAATGTGGTCCAATCTATACTTTGTTATATGGATCTAAATTACCATCGTCCATTAAGACGAAAGAAGCATTACGCGGCAATGTTTATTGTGCGTATCATAAATGTCATGATACCAAATAGTCTTTTTAGTAAATGCCCGTTGCGTATAGATTTAATAATGTTTTTGTTTTCAACAGATAAGTTTCATCCGTAGTTTTACCTGTTACAAACAATTTCAGGTAATTCTATATTTGAAAGGGGTTGGCAGTTATAAGTACGTAAATGCCATCACAATTTAAGCTTTCATATTTAAAATATAATGGCGTTTTATTAATGATTCTGGTGAAAGATGATATGAGCTATGCATTCAGTTTTAAGTTCAGAATATAATTTTAACAGAGATGTCGTAATTCAATCTATTTAAAAACATTTTTTTAATGTCGTTTTATTATTAACGTTGTGAAATCGATGAAATATAACTAATTCATTCTATCTTTTTTTCATTCTATCAATTTTATATACGAAGTTTCAGTCTTTGAAAATTGTTCATCATATGATAAAAGTACAAATTTTATAATCTGAGGATCTGGTGATTGATTTTCAAGTCACTGATTCAGCACATTGATATTAAGCAAAACAATTTGCTTGCAAACTCGATAAGCAAAGCCAAACCACATTTGGGCACAATAAATTTGTAGGAATGCCGTTCTGTTGGGATACGAAATTAAGTTGAAAAACCACCGAAATGCTTGTTATTAAACGATTCAAAGCTCTGAAATTCCATTCTTAGGCATGGACCTGGAAATTTCAACACTATTGTGGCTAAAGGCCTCAAACCTACGACGCTCCACCATTGGGATTACAGGCATCACATATCCGTAAAGCCACTTTTTGTTTAAAGGGTTGAAACTTCAGAAATTACATTATTTTGGTTAAGTCTTCATATTTCCGAAATCTAGTTCTTAGGAATGAAAGTGAGAAAACTCTGAAATGTATGCAATTTGCATGGCTCCCGTTTTTCGCCTATTTCATGTGAATGCAATTGTAAACTTTTAAGTTTCTAGAAAATCATTGTTTTCATCTAACAAGTAGATATCTTCATACATTTCAATAATGTTCTAACATATTTTAAAAATGTCATCAGAATAAATAGTTTTTGCTAGGGTTGAATGCTATTTCTTTCCAATCCCTATTCGAAAAAAAAAAATTAACAGTGTGAAATCAGTTATTAGTTGGAAACCTTTCAAACAATATCTCCAATTACAAAGAAAAGTGAAGATAATATTTATTTACTTCAAATATAGGTATTGGTACAAATGTAACTTTTAACCAAGTAGATTTTCTTAGTATGAAAAGAAATGTATCTGATTAAAAAAATAAAGAAAGATTAAGCTAAGGAAATATTTTCTAATCGATTGATTTTATATTTGTTAAGATATGACAGCTCCAAAGCGCTGGTGTTAATTTAATTCAAGATTTCAGATTAGAAATAACATTTTTAAACTACGGCATTTATCCGCAGATATCCCAAAGTATGGTAAAATATTTTGCATGCATAAAATATAAGCATGCTGTCAACTAACTGCAAAACAAAGAATGGGGAAATAATTCTATTAGCAACAAAATCCTAAAAACTTTTTCTACTTTTCAAGGAAAAAAAATAGCACATCAAGGAATTCTTATGCATATGTCACTGGTTTGTTCAAATTAATGAGTAAAAAAATCTAAACTAAAAAAAAAAATGACTCCATGTTCTCAAGTAATTTAATTTACAGGACATTTTCTCTTCTATTCTTTTTCAGATA
Organism: Caerostris extrusa; assembly: GCA_021605095.1. Taxonomy (NCBI): domain Eukaryota; kingdom Metazoa; phylum Arthropoda; class Arachnida; order Araneae; family Araneidae; genus Caerostris; species Caerostris extrusa. The sequence continues at coordinate 70,516 of BPLR01000216.1, forward strand.
ACGTTCTCTTTTCTTAATGGATAACGACACAGGAGGCTGGCACGAGGAATACAATACATACCAATTTCAATGCGAGGAGCACAAAATTGTGCTTCATTTATACCTATTTCAAATTTCTGCTAACGATATTACGCGATCGATAATTTTTTCTTTTGTCTGGAAAGTCTCTTAACTGTATGTGTAACCTGAATCAACTGTGAATTTTTATCTATCGAGAACATCAAAGGCAATTACTAAGTCAGACTAACTTTGTAATGTATCCCTTTTCATGATGATGAGGAAGAATCGAGTGGCATGTATAAGTACCATTTTAATGTATTTGCCCATTTGATGATTTTTGTTTTTTTAAAGGAAAAAGCTTTTTAAAAGTTTCATTCGCCAGGAACTTGCCACTATTTAATGACGCTGTATTTTTTTTATTGATATTTTCGTTTAAAAACGAAAAGTGAAAGAAAAATGGTCCTAGCTATACTTTTTGTTATATGGATCGAAATTACCATCATCCATTAAGACGAAAGAAGCATTACGCGGTAATGTTTATTGTGCGTATCATAAATGTCATGATACCAAATAGTCTTTTAGTAAATATCCGTTTCGTATAGATTTAATATTGCTTTGTTTTCAACGGATAAGTTTCATTCGTTATTTTACCTGTTGCAAAGAATTTCAGGTGATTTTGTAGTTGAATGGGGTTGACATTTACAATTACGTAAATGCCACAGCTATTCAAGTGTTCACATTTAAAAATATAATGGCGTTTTTAATGATTCTGGTGAAAGATGTTACGAACAATGCTTTCAACTTTAAATTCAAAATATAATTTAAACACAGATGTCGTAATCCATCTATTTTTTTAATCTTAATTTTTTAATGTCGTTTTGTACACGTAATGAAATCGATGGAATATAATTCGTCAATCGATGGAAATTTTCGTCATATAATTAAAGTACAAATTTTGTAATTTGAGGATCAGATGCTTGATTGAGATGGATATATATCACTTTATCAAGACTTTCATAATATTCTAAAATAAACTTCTATTACTGGATAAAGCCATGTAATCTCTACATTTTAAGAATTGCTGTTGTTGTTGTTTCTTGTCCTGCTTAGTAGACAACCAGCACCCGAACCCGTATGGACTCATGGTTGAAGGGAAAGGAGGCACCTTCTGTTGTGATAAAGTACCCGTAGGTAGAAGTATGACTTGGCTCCATGACGGTGCATAGTCATAGAAGACCGTGCTGCCATATGAGTCATATTTCGATGCACAGCAGATAGGCATTTACTTGACAAAGTTTTTTTTTCAATAATATTCATTATATTATTCTATATAATACTAAATATTAATTTTTATTTTAACTGATAACGATTTCTAAACTTTGAAAGTACAGCAATAATTGTCAAGTAGTGTAAACAAACTTATATAAAAACAGCAAACACAAATTTTTATCAAATTATCCATACTAAAATTCAATAGTTTAGATTTTTTTTTAATATCTTACATAAAATAATGAAGAACAATTCTTCCTTCCAGGTTCCCTGATTTTGTTCTTTTTTGTTTCTTTTTAGGTAAAACGGGATTCCCAACCACTACAAACATCCGGTCTTGAATCAGAAACATTTTTAATAATTACATCGATAAGTTTACATCCCAAATTACAGGTATTCCAAAATAACTAAATATTCATCAAAAACTAGCTAATCTTTACCTACAATACTTCAAATATATGTATATTAATTCACGTGCTTTTTAGGTTTTTGGGTGGTTTAATTGTTTTAAGCATCCAAATTTACAAAATTATGCCATGACATTTATGTATTGGTTCTCAAGACGATATTAAGTAGTCTCCATCTTTATCTCTCGCCCAATTCAATGCTATTCCTTTTCCTCTTATTGTTTTATGCCAATAAAAAATATTGAGTGCAAATGGGGATAAAAACTTTTGGTTCAGATTTCTCTTTCATTGCCTCTCCTCGACTTAAGTTGAGCTTACTTAAAAGGTGGTTCCATGTGCATTTTGACAGTGTTCTTCATGAACATTGGGATGACTACATAGGTGTTTTTTTATTTACCTCATGAGAAAAATGCAAACTCATCTTTTTCATTAGAGTTTCAAGAAATACATTATTTTCATCTCATCAAAAGATGACTGATGCATTACATTAATTTGAATGCAATTGCAGTTGAAATTTTCCCAACAATACATTATTTTCGTCACATAAAAAAAGATGCATGATACATTACAGTAATTGGAAACAATTGTATACATTTGCAATTACAATTTTAAAGGTATGCATTATTTTCATCACATAAGAAGATTTATGATACATTGCAATAATTTGATTCAATTGTATACATTTGCAATTCAATTTCGCTTATTTCACCAGAATGCAATTTTAAAATTTTACATTTCCAGAAAGTGATTGTTTTTCATCTCATAAGGAGATATCTTCAGACAATAATGTTCTAATACATTTTAGAAATTACCAACATAATAAAGAGTTTTGTTAGAGTTGAATACTCGTTCTTCCCAGCCACCACTCTAAAAAAAAAAATAAAATAATAATTTGAAATCAATCATAAGTTAGAAAACTTTCAAATACTATCTCCAATTGCAAAGTAATAGTGAAGATGAAATTTATTTCGTTCAAATATTGTATTGGTACAAATGTAACTATTCACCAAGTAGATTTTTAGTATGAAAAGAATTGTATCTGATTAAAAAATAAAGAAAGATTAAGCTAAGGAAATAATTTCCTAATAGATTGATTTTTATATTTGTTAAGAGATGACAGCTCCAAAGCACTGGTGTTAATTTAATTCAAGATTTCAGATTAGAAATCTCATTTCAAACTATGGCATTTATCCGCTGATATGCCAAAGTATGGTAAAATATTTTGCATACATAAAATATGAGCATGCTGTCAGATAACTGCAAACAAAGAATACCAAAATAAGTCTATTAGCCACAAAGCCTCGAAAACTTTTTTTCTACTCTTAAAGAAAAAATAGCACATCAAAGAATTCTTATGCATATGTCACTGGCTTGTTCAAATTACTGAGTAAAAAAAAATCTAAAAAAAAAATGACTCCATGTTCTCAAGTAATTTAATTTACAAGACATTTTCTCTTCTATTCTTTTCATATAACGTTCTCTTTTCTTAATGGATAACGAACACAATAGGCTGGCACGAGGAATACAATACATACCAATTTCAATGCGAGGTGCACCAAAATTGTGCTTCATTTATACCTATTTCAAATTTCTGCTAACGATATTATTATCGATTTTTTTCTTTGACTGAAAATCTCTTTAACTATCTGTAACCTGAATGAACTGTGAATTTTTATCTATCGAGAACATCAAAGGCAATTACTAAGCCAGACTGTATGTATCCCTTTCATGATATGAGAAAGAATCGAGTCGCATATATAAGTACCATTTTAATGCCTTTGCCCATTTGATGATTTTTTTGCTTTTTTAAAGGAAAAGCTTTTAAAAATTTTCATTTGCCATGAACATGCTATTTTTTATGGCGCTGTACTGTGTATTTTTTTATTGATATTTTTTCGTTTAAAAATGAAGCGTGGAAGAAAAGTGGTCCAAGCTATACTTTGTTATATGGATCTAAATTATCATCATCCATTAAGATGAAAGAAGCATTACGCGGTAATGTTTCTTGTGCGTATCATAATTGTCATGATACCAAATAGTCTTTTAGTAAATGTCCGTTGTGTATAGATTTAATGTTGTTTGTTTTCAACAGATAAGTTTCATGCGTTATTTGACCTGTTGCAAATAATTTCAGGTAATTCCATATTTGAAAGTGGGGTTGGCATTTATAAGTACATAAATACCACTGTTATTAAAGTTTCATATTTAAAATGATAATGGCGTTTTTTAAATGATTCTGGTGAAAGATGTTATGTTCAACTTTAAGTTTAAAATATAATTTAAACAGAGATGTCATAATTCAATCTATTTTATTTAAAAACAATTTTTAATGTCGTCATTTTTATTAACGTTAGAAATCGATGAAATATGCAAATCATTCTATCTTTTATTCATTCTATCAAGTTTGATATACCCGTTTCAGTCTTTGAAAATTGTTCATCATATGATAAAAGTACAAATTTTATAATCTGAGCATCTGGTGATTGATTTTTTAAGTCATTGATTCAGCAAATTGGTTTTAGAAGCAAAACAATTTGTTTACAAAGATAAATAAAGCCAAACCACATTTGGGCATAATAAAGTTGTAGGAATGTGTCTTTAGATACGAAATTAAGTTGAAAAACCACCGAAATGCTTTTGTAATTAAACGGTCAAAGCTCTAAAAATCCTTCTTAGGCATTGACCTGAAATTTCACCCATTGTGGCTAAAGGCCTCAAACCTACGACGCGCCACCATTGGGATTATCATCACATTTCACCTTTTGATTAAAGGGCTGAAATCAGAAATAACATTATTTTGGTTTTCATATTTCCGAAATCTAGTTCTTAGAATGAAACTGAGAAAAACTCTGAAATGTATGCAATTGCATGGCACCATTTTTGGCCTTTTCATGCTGAATGCAATTGTAAACTTTACGTTTCTAGAAAATCATTGTTTTTATCTTACAAGTAGATATCTTCATACATTTCAATAATGTTCTAACATATTTTAAAAATGTCATCAGAATAAATAGTTTTGCTACGGTTGAATGCTAGTTCTTTCCAATCCCTTCGAAAAAAAAATTAACAGTGTGAAATCAGTTATTAGTTGGAAAACCTTCAAATAATATCTCCAGTAACAAAGTAAAGTGAAGATAATATTTATTTCCCTTCAAATATAGGTATTGGTACAAATGTAACTTTTCACCAAGATTTTTCTTAGTATGAAAAGAATTGTATCTGATTAAAAAAAATATAGAAAGATTAAGCTAAGGAAATATTTTCTAATCGATTGATTTTATATTTGTTAAGATCTGACAGCTCCAAACGCGCTGGTGTTAATTTAATTCAAGATTTCAGATTAGAAATCTCATTTTAAACTACGGCATTTATCCGCTGATATCTCAAAGTATGGTAAAATATTTTGCATGCATAAAATATGAGCATGCTGTCAACTAACTCCGAACAAAGAATGGGAAATAATTCTATTAGCAACAAAAGCCTAAAAACTTTTTCTACTCTTCAAGAAAAAAATAGCACACCAAGGAATTCTTATGCATATGTCACTGGTTTGTTCAAATTAATGAGTAAAAGAAAAAAAAAATCTAAACAAAAAAAATGACTGCAAGTTCTCAAGTAATTTAATTTACAGGACATTTTCTCTTCTATTCTTTTCAGATAACGTTCTCTTTTCTTAATGGATAACGAACACGGGAGGCTGGCAAGAGGAATACAATACATACCAATTTCAATGCGAGGAGCCCAAAATTGTGATTCATTTATACTATTTCACATTTCTGCTAACGATATTACGCGATCGATATTTTTCTTTGTCTGGAAAAGTCTCTTAACTGTATCTGTAACCTGAATCAACTGTGAATTTTTATCTATCGAGAACATCAAAGGCAATTACTAAGTCAGACTAACTTGCTAATGTATCCCCTTTTCATGATGATGAGAAAGAATCGAGTCGTATATATAAGTACCATTTTAATGTATTTGCCCATTTGATGATTTTGTTTTTTTTGAAAGGAAAAGCTTTTTAAAAGTTTCATTCGCCAGAACATGCTATTTTTTAATGGAGCTGTTTTTTTATTGATATTTTTCGTTTAAAAACGAAAAGTGAAAAAAAAATGGTATAGCTATACTTTGTTATATGGATACAAATTACCATCATCCATTTAAGATGAAAGAAGCATTACGCGGTAATGTGTATTGTGCGTATAATAAATGCCATGATGCCAAATAGTCTTTTAGTAAATGTCCATTGCGTATAGATTTAATATTGTTTTGTTTTCAACAGATAAGTTTCTTTCTTTTGTTATAACTGTTGAAAACAATTTCAGGTAATTCCATAGTTGAATGGGATTGGCATTTACAAGTACATAAAGGCCACCGCTATTCAAGCTACCATATTTAAAATGTAATGGCGTTTTATTAATGATTCTGGTGAAAGATGTTACGAACAATGCGTTCAAATTTAAATTCAAAGAGTAATTTAAGTAGATATGCCGTTATCAATCTATTTTTTGTTTAAAAATCTCATTTTTTTTAATGCCATTATTTTAAACATAGTGAAATCTACGGAATATATGTAAGTCAGTTTTTTATTCTATAAATTTTATATACTAACTTTCAATCAATGTAAATTGTTTACATAATAATTAAAGTTCAAATTTTGTAATATTAGGATCAAGAGATTTACTTTCAAAACATTGATTCAGCACATTTTATAAAGCAAAGAATTTTGTTTACAAACTCGATAAGCAAAAGCTAAACCAGACACAATACATTTTGTGAATGCGGTTTCATTGGGATAAGAAATTAAGCTGATAAACCACTGAAATGCTTGTAATAAAAGGATTTACAGCTCTGAAATTCTAGGCATGGACCTGCACATTTCCACACTATTGTAGTTAAAGGCTTCTAACCTGCGAAACCCAACCTTGTGATTGAAGGCTTGAAGATTCCGAAATATCGTTATTTCGGTTAAAACTTCATATTTCCAAAGTCCAGTCCTCAGGAATAAAACTGAGTAAACTCTTAAATGCTACACTTAGGAAAAAGTTGCAAATCTTTTAAATGCCACCTTTGTGATTAAAGGCTTCAGTCCTGATGGATAAGAACTTGAGTATCTGAAACTCAATCTTTGAGATAAGGGCATAAGGCCTATGAAATGTCGCCTTTAGGATAAGTTGCAAAACGCCGAAACACCACCTTCGTGATTAAAGCCAGCAAATCTCCTAAATACCACCCTTATGGATAAAGCAGTCAAAATGTCCACCCACAGACAAATCACTGTAATCCTTCCCTTGTTAAAGTCTATAAGGCTCCGAAATACCATCCCTAAATTCATAATCTCTGAAATGGCATCCCTTCGCTAAAATTTCTTAATACTTATGTGAATACAGCTATCTACTCCCAAATAAATGATGAATATTTTGTATCTGTACCACTTCCAGCAGCCAACTATAACAATTTAAAGTACTTTTAATTTGTAAAAATATCTTTTGTTTTTACGAATGCATATTTTGAGATTTTAAGCTATTAGCTATTTGTATTGAGCTAGCTAGCAATGCCAGATATTAAGTTATTTGCATTGCTAATTTTTGTGAGAGCATTTGGTGGCAGTTACAAATATATTGCATACAATTCCAAGAAATAATCCAAAAATTTCTATAATTAAAATATTAAAAATTGTGATGACGTATGGAACATGTGGAGCTGCTAATTGATCGCTAATGTGAAGAGTTAAGTGTAACAATAATCGTAGGAATACTTTTGCTGCTATCTTAAGAATGCATACAACTGATGCAATCTCTAATCACGTCAATATTCCTTGCAATATACTTTTTTTCTTAATGTAATATTAATCAAATTTATCAAATTTATTTAAAATTTTTATTTCTTACATTAAAAAATCAAAATTGATTTGATGAATTGATATTTGCTGATAGAATAAAAATCAAAATTGATTTTTTTCTCTCATCAAATCTCAATAATATATTAAATAAGAAAAACTATTAGTAAAGGCAATTATTTTATAACAGTTTATAGATAATTGATTATAGTGTTTATTGACTCAATTGGCTGTAAAACCCTTTGCTGTGTTAAGACAGATCAAAATGAATGGGTTGAGTTCAGCAATATATCTCACTATATTATCCCATAGTATATGCCCAATTGTATTCATGCACAGGGAAATGCTTGAATTTAATTACAAACAAATACCCACAATAGTTTCTCTTCAAGAAAATAATGTTCCACTAGCGAAGCTCAGTGATACTGTAGTGACCTCTTGGCTAATTGGCTAGCGCTCTGGACTTTGGTACTATATGTTTCAGGCTCGAATGCTGGCGGTAGCATGCAAGTTTGTTTGCTGTTTAGTATCCACGTTAAACTCTAGGTCCAACTGTACTTAGCCTAAAGTGCGCAATGAAAATGGCCGTAGAGCGAGAAACCAAACCAGTGATGCTCTAGGAATATTGTATTGTAGGAGGAAGGAGTCACCACTTGCGCCTAAATGATGACAAATAATTGAAACAAGAATGCCATTTCTATATAAGAGTAATGATATCTCCAGGACAATTTAAAGGTCTGTACGGATCCAATGTCATGCCACATCACATATGTTAAATCATAATGAAATATAATATCATAAAAAATCTACTTTATTATCGAAGTTAACATTTATACAGATAATCGATCTTGTTGAATATATTTATATATAATTAAAATAAATAATTAATGCATTTTCTAGTAATAAGTCATTTAAATTTTCAGTCAGTCAACAAATCAATCATTAGTTGGAAAACCTTTCAAATACTATCTCCGATTACAAAGTAATAGCTAAAGTTAAATTTATTTCGTTCAAATATTGGTAATGGTACAAATGTATCCTTTCACCAAAAGATTTTCTTAGAATGAAAAGATATGCATCTGATTAAATAATATCTTAAGATTAAGCTAAGAAAATATTTTCTAATGTTTGATTTTATATTTGTTAAAAGATGACAGGTCCAAAGCGCTTTTGTTAATTTAATTCAAGATTTCAGATTAGAAATCTCATTTTAAAATATGGCATTTGTCCGCTGATATCCCAAAGTATGGTAAAATATTTTGCATGCATAAAATATGAGCATGCTGTCAGCTAACTCCGAACAAAGAATAGCGAAATAATTCTATTAGCAACAAAAGCCTCGAAACTTTTTCTACTCTTTAAGAAAAAAAAAATAGCACATCAAAAAAATTCATATGCATATGTCACTGGTTTGTTCAAATTACGCATTAAAAAAAAAAAAAATCTAAAGAAAACAAAATGACTCTAAGTTCTCAAGTAATTTAATTTAAAGGACATTTTCTGTTCTATTCTTTTCAGATAACGTTCTCTTTTCTTAATGGATCACGAACACAGGAGGCTGGCACAAGGAATACAATGCATACCAATTTCAATGCGAGAAACACAAAATTGCGCTTCATTTATACCTATTTCAAATTTTTGCTAACATTATTATGCTATCGATATTTTTCTTTTGTCTGAAAAGTCTCTTAACTGTATCTGTAACCTGAATGAACTGTGAATTTTTATCTATCGAGAACATCAAAGGCAATTACTAAGTCAGACTGACTTGCTAATGTATCCCTTTTCATGATGATGAGAAAGAATCGAGTCGCATATATAAGTACCATTTTAATGCCTTTTCCCATTTGATGGTTTTGTTGTTGCTTTTTTTAACGTAAAAACTTTTTAAAAGTTTCATTTGCCGGAACATGCTTTTTTTTTTTTTGGCGCTGTATTTTTCTATTGATATTTTTCGCTTAAAAACGAAAAGTGAAAGAAAAAGTGGTCCAAGCTATACTTTGTTATATGGATCTAAATTACCATCATCCATTAAGACGAAAGAAAGCATTGCGCGGCAATGTTTATTGTGCTTATCATAAATGTCACGATACCAAATTGTCGTTTAGTAAATGCCCGTTGGGTATAGATTTAATAATGTTTTTGTTTTCAACAGATAATTTTCATTCGTTATTTTACCTGTTGCAAACAATTTCAGGTAATTCTATAGTTGAATGGGGTTGGCATTTACAATTACGTAAATGCCACAGCTATTCAAGCTATCATATGTAAAATATAAACCGTTTTATTAATGATTCTGGTGAAAGCCGTTCAAAACAATGCTTTCAACTGAAAATTCAAAATATAATTTGAATAGCGATGTCGTGATCAAACAATTTTTGTTTAAAAATCTAATTTTTTTAATGTGGTTATTTTAATCGATGGAGTATAAGTGATTAACTTTTTTTCATTTTATAAATTTTATATATCAACCTTCATCACTCTTTGAAAATTGTTCCGAATGAAAAGGATTGTATCTGATTAAATAATATAAAGATTAAGGTCAGGAAATATTTTTTAATAGATTGATTTTATGTTTGTTAAACGATGACAGCTCCAAAGCGCTGGTGTTAATTTAATTCAAGATTTCAGATTAGAAATCTTATTTTAAAATATAACATTTATCCGCTGATACCCCAATGTATGGTAAAATATTTTCCTTGCATAAAATATGAGCATGCTGTCAGCTAACTCGAACAAAGAATAGCAAAATAATTCTATTTGCAACAAACGCCTCGAAACCTTTTGTACTCCTCAAGACAAAAATAGCATATCATTGAATTGTTATGCATATGTCACTGGTTTGTTCGAATTACTGAAGTAAAAAGAAAAAAATCTAAACAAAACAAAATGACTCCAAGTTCTCAAGTAATTTAATTTACAGGACATTTTCTCTACTATTCTTTTCAGATAACGTTCTCTTTTTTTAATGGATCACGAACACAGGAGGCTGGCACGAGGAATACAATACATACCAATTTCAATGCGAGGAGCACGAAATTGTGCTTCATTTATACCTATTTCAAATTTCTGCTAACGATATTACGCTATATTTTTTTTTTTTTTCCTTTCTTCTGAAAAGTCTCTTAACATTATCTGTAACCTGAATAAACTGTGAATTTTTATCTATCGAGAACATCAAAGGCAATTTCTAAGTCAGACTGACTTGCTAATGTATCCCTTTTCATGATGATGAGAATGAATCGAATCGCATATATAAGTACCATTTTAATACCTTTGCCCATTTGATGATTTTGCTGCTTTTTTTTAAAGGAAAAGCTTTTTTTAAAAGTTTCATTCATTGGGAACATGTCTTTTTTTATGGCGCTGTATTTTTTTATTGATATTTTTCGTTTAAAAACTAAATGTAAAAAAGAAAAAGTGGCCCATGATACTTATATGGAACTAAATGGAACAAGATACTTACTTTGTTATATGGAACTAAATTACCATCATCCATTAAGATGAAAGCAGCATTACGTGGTAATATTTATTGTGCGTATCATAAATGTCATGATACCAAATAATCTTTTAGTAAATGTCCGCTGCGTATAGATTTAATATTGTTTTGTTTTCAACAGATAAGTTTTATTCGTTATTTTACCGGTTTGCAAATTTATTTCAGGTAATTCCATAGTTGAATGGGGTTGGCATTTACAAGTGCGTAAGGGCCTCCGCTATTCAAGCTTTCATATTTAAAATGAAATGGCGTTTTATTAACGATTTTGGGTGAAAAATATTACGAACATTGCGTTTAACTTTAAATTCAAAAATAATTTAAATAGATGTCGCAATGAATCAATTTTTTTAATTCTAAATTTTTTATTACCTTTTTTTTAAACGTAGTGTAATTGATGGAATATGAGTAATTCACTTTTTTTTATTCAATACATTTTATATACCAACAGTTTAATCTTTGAAAATTATTCATCCTATAATTATCTTATTATTCATCCTGTTTATAATTTGAAGATCAGATGATCGATTTTCAAGTCATTGATTCAGAACATTGATTTTATTGAGCAAATAATTTTGTTTACAAACTCGATAAGCAAAGCCGAACCATATTTGAGCACAATAAATTTGTAGGAATGCCGTTCCATTGAGATAAGAAATTATGTTGAAAACCACCGAAATGTCTCCGAAATCCTATTCTTAGGCATGGACCTGCAACTTTCACAGTATTGTGGCTAAAGCCTCAAACTTGTGAAAGGCCACCTTGTGATTAAAAGCTTCAAATATCCCAAATGACACCCTTGTGATTGAAGGCATGAAGTTTCCGAAATATCATTATTTCAGTTAAGACTTCATATTTTCGAAATCCAGTCCTTAGGAATGAGACTGAAAAAACTCTGATGTATGCAATTTCTAGAAAATCATTGTTTTCATAAGAAGATATTTTCATACATTTCAATAATGTTCTAACAGATTTTTAAAATTGACAACAGTATAAGGAGTTTTGCTAGGGTTGAATGCTTTTTCTTCCCAACCACAATTCCAAGAAATAATTTAACAGTTTGAAATCGGTTATTAGTTGGAAACCTTTCAAATACTATCTCCAAATACAAAATAATTGTCTTGTAGAAGGACGGAGTCACCAACTGCGCCTGAATGAAGACAAATAATTTAATCAAAAATGTCATATCTATATAACTGAGCAGTAACAATACCTCTTGGGACAATTTAAAGGTCCGTGTGTATATCCAATGTTATACCTACTCACATATATTCAATAACTCTACCAATAATTGAAACTAGAATATCATCTATATATACATGAGCTGTAACAGTACCTCTTGGAACAATTTAAAAGTCACTAACAAAATCCAAAGCCATATCTACACACGCATATTCAATGACCAAATTTGTATTTTTTATTGATATGACACAATAGACCCCTGTAATGCAAACAATCTTCTTTAGTCACTTTACAAACAAAATCTGGATTCATCAGTAAAAAAGAAAGGTCAACATCAGTTGTACTTCAATTGGCATGTTTGCATGCTCAACTGAAGCTTTCGTTTTGGTCATGGGGTGTGAATGACTGCATGTATGTAATAGACATCTTTGTTTACAACTTATCCCGTGAATCCCACTAAGTACATTTGATCTAAATATCAGCTATTTGAGACAAGAAAAGATTTGAAGAAGGTTGCAGTAATGGTTCTATGCCTTTCTGCAATTAGTTGTAAATGGTTTCATCTGTCGTACTTGTACCTATAGGTATTCTTTAATTGTATTTTCTAGAAGGTAATTCTAAAGATACATTCAAAAATTTAATAAATTACAGAAGGGGGGGTCATCTACGACACTTGCTGCTCTAGATCTTCATCGGCTATACCTTCTAGAAGCTGATTCCTAGAGATGCTTTCGTCAATCATTGAATTATAGAAGTGCCGATCAACTACGTCATTTGAAGCTCTAGATCTTCATTAGCTGAATCTTTACCTTTAGAAGCTGATTGTAGAGATGCATTCCAGAGTCATTGAATTACGAAAATGTCAATCATCTATGGTACGTATAGCTCTAGATCTTTATTGGCTATGTCTTCTAGATGCTGATTGTAGAGATGCATTTATCAATCAATTAATTACAGAAGTGCTCATGCTCATGCTGTTAAATATAAGGTTGATTCTTATCAATTCCAATTCATTCATGCATCCTGCCTCGTCTACTTCTTCAGATAAACGAAGCCGAGAACTCATATCTAAAACATAGCTATCTGGAAATTTCACTACTCCTTTCTATTTACATGAAGTGTGGATTATTTTTAAATATATTTTGGAGCACATGCCTAGTCAGCAGCTACACTAATATTGCGTATCCTATTCAGGATTAACCATTACTTTTACATATACCGCATTATTTTTATTGGAAATTGGCTAATTTTATGTTTCAAATTTTCGAACAACTTTTTAACAGAGTTTACAGAACTTTTTCTGGTTTTTACGTGATATTTGTACGGAAACCAGGTTATCATTGATTACATTCTCATTTAGTTAAAGAAAAAAAAATTCACTAAATTTATGTTTTATATGAAAGGGAATCATTCAGTATAACATCATTCCTTTTTCAAAACAAAACAATAAATTTAGTTTTATCTGAAAAAATTATATTTTCCATAAAATAAAATTCTAATAAAAATATTTTTTTAAACATGATGTTTTACTCGACTATATAAGAATCAACTCAAATAAATAAATTGAATTAGGAAATGGCTTCTTCAACATGATGCAATTAAATTTTATTTTTGTGATATTTTTCTTTGATATACGACTTTCTCTTCAGATATATAACCATATTTTTCAACATTAAGTCTTTTAAAGATTTCATATGATTACAAATAAATTTGCCAAGTCCGCAAAGCTTAGAAGCGTTTATGTATTTTGACATTTATTAAGAAAGTTTTGGAAAAGTACTAAATCTAAGCAGAAAATTTAACTGTTATATATAAAGGGAATTATATATATATATATTTTAGAAAATAACAAAAAAAAAAAGAAAAGAAAGAAAATTCAATTTTATGTTGAGAAAAATGGTTTGAGTAGTAAACTTCAACCATTCGTTATTTAATACTGATATTTTTTTTTATCTTGAATATAACTTAATAAAAGAAACTTTACTATTTTAAAAAGACACAATCATTGAATTGAATTACTTTTTTTTAGGATGGACGACAAAGGCTGTAGTATGCATTGGATTTAAAAAGAAATGCATATTATAACCAATAACTATTTAAACTCAAATATTTATTTTTTATTTATACTTATGAGATATCGTATTGCTTGAAATATTTGTTTTCAGAGTTCATTAAAGTTTAAAATACAAAAAATATTGATTAACAGAGAACAGATTCAATGTAACAGATTAACAGATTACAATTAAATATTGATTAAAATATAATCCAACAGAGATTTAGAAAAAAATTTAAAAAACTGATAATTATATTTATTAAGAGTGAATTTAACGATGTAAGTTTGTAGTTCCCTCAAAAAAATAACGGAAAAGAAAAACTCCAGTATTTTTCACCAGATTACTTCAATCAATTAATAAAATGTGTTAATTTCAATTGGAAATTCCATTACAGGAAAATTCATTTAAATGCATTTTAATTTGCTACTTAAATTAAATTTCAGAAAAACTTTATTAACCATCATGAATACAAAAAAAAACTAATATGTATAAGGCCACAAAATTATAATATCTTATATTCACAAAAATATATAAAACCATATTCATAAATATATAAAACCAAATAGTATGTCTAATAATATTATCTTATATTATAAAATCAAACTTTAATAATATGCATAAAGATAACATCCATAAAGGTGTTAAAAACTATTACGGAATTGAAAAGGATAATATCCATAAAATTATAAAATCGAACCCTATTTGCATGTATAAAGATAATATTCATAAAAGGTATAAGATCAAACCATAATAGTATAAAAAAAAAACCTAATATCATAAAATACTAAATACAAACCATAATAGTATAAAAAAAAAACCTAATATCATTAGTGTATACTAAATACAAACCATAATAGTATGCATAAAGATAATATCCATTAAAAGGGAAAACCCATTTCGTCGTCATTTAGACGGACATAAATCATTTCATGTATGACCAAAACAGATACCAGGCTGAGTGGTAATTCTGAACCTCCGAAAGTTGTCAAACGAAAACAGCATGCGTTTTAATTTCCATCAAATCAGCAGTAAGCCGGTTTGATTCGTTCTTAAACATTCATTTCAAACAGTGTAGCAACCTACTTCTAGCTGCATCCTAGGTAACGTTGAAGCTACAGCATATTTTACATTCTAGAAATAAACTGCCTCATATCAAAGGGTTGGGCTTTTAGAAAACAAGTACAATGTAATATTTTTAAAGTTTTATTTTAGATATGTAAATTGTTACTGGTTAGGAATAAACAATGCCCTGTTGTTATTTAATTTAGCATTTTAAAAATCATTTGCCTTTGTTGAATCTTTTTGTTTCTTTGATATCGTTTGTGTTACAAATTTTCTTTTATGGCATTGCTTTTCAAATATTTCCAATACATATCAGAGGCGACAAAAAATAAATAACAAACAAACAAAAGAACACTACATAATTAGTTTATAAAGGAGATTGTATTGAGAAATACAAATATTTTTAAAAATTTAGATTTGTTTTAAAGTATATTTTGTTTATTGTTTACTGTAATCTTTTTGAAGATCATAACAATGCATTTCATATATTTATTAAACCAGTAATATTTAAATAAGATCATCATAAGTTCATCATATTGTATATTTCATAAGTAAATTTTTGAAAAATAGAAAAAGGTTTTTATGCAACTTCAGTAATAAATAGAAGATGAATGAAATCAATGGAAAATTTAAAGCAATTTAAAAGTTTTTTATTGTATTAAAAATATAAGTATCCATTAAATATAAATGCAAAATTCATACTTAACATAAAAAGTTTCAGTTTGATAAAGAAAAACAATGACAACAATGTCTTTTTAAAATAACATTCAATCATAATACGAAAAAGTTTAACTTAAAACAAGTGTAAAAACACTTGCAAATGTAATTTATTCGCAATAAAGCAACACTAATCGAAAAAATTATTTGTAACAAATCTTCAATTTATCAGACATGACTTTTAAAGTACAAAACCTTACTGCGAAAATTTAATATTTAAATTTATTCAAATTACTTATCTACTTTGATTTTTATTTTATCATTATTGAAAAATTCTTTCTGATACAAAAATAAATTAAAATTGTATGTCCCAGTTTTTAAAATATTTACTTTAAAAATTTCTGCCTTTAATTTAATTTATTTTATGAGCAAAATGACTGCATACATTTTAATTTAAATATATTTGAAATGATATTTTATGCTCCTTTTTTTTTATAGTCAAATTAAAATGGTAGTTAATAGACTGAAATGCAATTAATTCACTCATAAAAAATAAATACTGCTATTTAATTTAAACTGGAAAAAATATGATTATATAATTCATTCATTTTTATGTAACTATTTGAGGAATTTTATTAAATTAATCAATAAATTATTTCATTTATTGTAAAAGAAAGAAAAAATATAGGACATGTATTGCAATATTATTTGAAAATCTTGAGGTTTATAGCTAAATTCACATTTGAGAGTTTGAAGTAAAATCAGTTATTTAATGTTCCTTATAACAAAAAATGAACATAGAATACATGGTTATAAATTTATTTTCTAAGTAAATATTTAAAAATTTTTAATAAGATAATCAAAAATTAATTAAATTTATTATAAAAAAAAAAGAAAATTTATGGCGTTCATTAAAGCTAAGTCTCTTAGAAGTGTTAATTACCACAAGTTTTTAATGGATTTTTAACATTAGAAAAATTATTTCGTCAAAAATTTATATTTTCTTATTCATGTAGATAAAAAAAAAAAGATATTTAACTATTTTGAAAATGGGTTATTTATAATACATATACAGGGTCATTCAACAGTAATGGGACAAGCTTTGAGGGTGGTACAGTTTACTAAAGCAAACATATTTTTCTTACACACAAATATATATATATATATATACAGTGTCTATATACACTCAAGAGCCAAAACATTATGACCACCTGTCAATAACAAGTTGCCCCCTCCCTTTGGTGCGCTACACAGCTTTAACCCGCCTTGGCATGGATTAATGCCACCACTTAATACCAGTTAAATATCATTTCCACCTGATCACATGCCTTCCATGTCATCCAGGCGAGTTCATTGCAAAATGTAGGGGTGGTCATAATGTTTTGGTTCTTGAGTGTATGTGTCTATATATATATATATATATATATATATATGTATGGTCGCAAAGTGTCGTGTTCAGACGTGAACCTCAAAGATGAGAAACGAAAGAAAAAAAATATTTATGACATCTTTACAAATAAACTGTTGAAATATAAATTGATTCTTTGTTTACAATAAATGCTTAAAAATTGTGACCGCACACAGTAACACATGCCTAGCAGCTTCAAAGAAAAATGTCGAACAGATGCTGGAAACTCGTCACATGACGAGTATCAGTTGTATCATTGTGCCTGGCTATTGCGAGAAATTAGTTTCAAGGTATATTGTACCTAACGCTCCACTTCCGACCGGTACATTCCTATAAAAAAAATGTGTATTTTAGCAAGCATTATCCCATGACCGTTGAATCATCATACATTATAAATAAATAAATTAATATACATATGTTTCATCTTTTCAATGGCGCAATAGACATATGGGTGGAAAAGGCCGTCTGCCAGACAGATTCCGAAACATGAGATGTTTTCTTTTTTACGGGTTAGGGTTGTCAGCCTTACGCTGTAAGGTCTCGGCCAATACTAGACCTATATCGGCTTCGAGAAAAGAACCACTTTCAGAATCATGGGAATAACTTAGAATTTTTATTTAGAAACACTCTATAAACTCATGTTTGTGAAAATTGCAACACCATGAATTAATCGTTATAATTGAATGAAATTTAATACACAGTTGAGTGGTAGAGGTGCAAATAAATGATTAAATGTTCAAAGAAACAATGTTCAAGCTTCAATAACAAGAGATCGGAATCAGTATTTTATGTAGCCACCACGCGCCGAATAAGTGCTGCTACACGACGTGGCATAGAGTCAAACAAATTTTTAATGTCTGCCTGAGGAAGAGCATTCCATATTGTTGGTATGCGCACCCAAAGTTCGTCTGCAGAAGCAACAGGACGAGGATCACGAGCGAGACGCCGACCAACGAAATCCCACATGTTCAATCGGCGACATATCCGGGGAATACGCAGGCCAAGGAAGAAGCTGTACCTGCCTGCAATGGCAAAGAAGGATTGAACAGTCCTAGGGATATGAGGGCGGGCATTGTATTGTTGAAATACAGCGCCTGGAAGCTTTGAAGGAAGGAACAGCTTGGGGCTGTAGAACTTCACTGATGTGCCGGTTGCTGTTCAGATTTGTCACAATTCTTAGCAATTGAGATCGTCCTTGATATGCTATAACTCCGGAGTTCGACCACTGTGGCGTTCGATAATGCACTCGGAAGGTGGCGTTCACCGGCATAACGTCTGACACGAATGCGGCCATCATGGTACCACAAATTAAAGCGGATTCGTCAGAAAAGACGACATGCTGTCAATCACCGCGCCAGTCTCTATGCTGAGCGGCCCATTGTAGCCGCAGGCGGCGATGGTTTAGCGTGAGAGGATCCTTTATAAAGGAGTCTTGCGCACAGTCCATGCTGCAGCAGACGTCTACGAATTGATGAAGCACACAATGAAACACCTGTAGCTATTGACCACTGTGCTGACAATTGTCTAGAGGAAGCTGTACAGTCCGTCAGCGCCATGCCGGACCAGGTGTCTATCATCGCGAGCTGACGTCATATTTCGGGGTCCACCCCGGATTTCCGAGTTGTCCGACACTCGCCCGTCCACTATTTCCAAAGACGCATCACTGTGCTGCTGTTATGCTGCACACGAGCGGCTACTGTCACGATAAGACAATCCAGCTTCACGAGGCCGATGATTCTCCCCCGTTCAAACTCTGTAAGTTGTTCAAATCTCAATCTATTTCGTCGAAGAGGCATAATTAACTATTGAGCTAACGTTTACCACTAGCAGATAACTACCGATAACCATACACGCCTCTCTACAGCCGTCTATTCCTTCGGATCCATCCGCCGTTTTAGAGGCGCTGCTCAGCATAAGCATACGCTACGGATTTGAAATTCTAATCATTTGCATATCATGCGCTAATTTACATTTCAGAAAAAATTTTGAAAGCTCACTCGCGTAAGTCCTTCATGGTGCTGCAATTTTTTCACAAACATGAGTTTATATATATATATATATATATACTCTATGTCCATAAATTAAGGGTAATGGAGTTCAGGCAAAGAAAGAGACTGAAGAAAAACCAAATTTGACTTATTTGTAAAGTCTATTTATTAAACAGAAGGTAAGAGCAAAAAAGATGCTTATATGTTCGCCATAATTAATAAAAATTTTGATTTTTACTCTCTGGAGCAAATTTCAAAACAGAACCTTTTACAAAAACAGTATAACATGGTTAGTATGATGGTTAATATGGAGTATGTCTCCCGGACGATGCAATACAGGCCTTACAACGCCTAGGCATGCTGAGTATCAAATTAACAATCTGATCTTGGGGAATATTACACCACTCATCAAGCAATGTCCACCGAAGTTCCGGTTGTCAGGTGGGAGGGGCTGACGGGCTGCAATTCGTCGACCAAGCATATCCCACATGCTCTATTGGATTCAAGTCCGGTGAGTATGCTGGCCAATCCACACGTCATCCATTGAAGGCATTCGTCTACAATGTTTGCAAGGTGAGGACGGGCGTTGTCATCCATAAACAGAAATTCAGCCCTCTTGGCGCTCCTAAACAAACGTACATGTTGTTCCAGAATGACATCCGATAGATGTGGCCTGTCATCGTTAGACTCTGAACATGCAGGTCAGTTCTGGAACCAAGAATAATTCCTCCCCCAAATGAGTCATCCTGCACCACCGTAACGGTGTCGTTCAATGGTGTTCTCTTGGTGGTAACGGGTACCTGGCTCTCTCCATATGAAAGTCCGGCGAGAATCAGACTGCAAACTAAACCTGGACTCGTCGGAAAACATCACACAAGACCACTGTTGCGGTGTCCACAATGCATGCTCTCTACTCCAGATTAATCGCAGGCGACAGTGAGTTGCGGTAAAGTGGAACACATCTGACATGCCTGCCAGTATATAGACCAATGTGTCCTAAGCATATGTACACGGTCTGCCTTGAAACTGTCGTACCGGTAGCGGAAAAGAGCTGAAGAGGCAGGCCTTATGCTGTGCTCCGCCTTTTTTTCTTTTGGCAGTAACTGCTAAATACCAGTCCTCATTCGGCGCTGTAACTCGGGGATGACCTGTGCTGTAACATCTACTCATACATTACCATCATCTTGGAATCGTTGCCAAAGCCTGGAGATGACACTCTGGGCGATTCAAGTTCCTCGGATACCCAGCTGGGTACGTCCATATTCCAGTCGTCCGATAATTCTGCCACGTAAAAATCATCCAAATGCTTCCTTCGTGCCGTAACTATGCGGTTATTGCACTGAAAGGCTTTTTAAAGCGCTTCTGAACAATTTTACTTCTTTTGCCACCATTCTTATATACCCCTCTCTTACACCCTCGTCATTGTGACGTACTATCCGCGCCATCTGGTGGTTTCCTGTAATTTGCATATTCTTCTTCAAGATGTGTGTGATAATTCTACAGGTGAAATTTTTATTTTAGAGTTCAATTTCTGTGTGATTCTAAATTATCCTTAATTTATGGACATGAGTGTATATATATCTATATACAAATACAGAACTCTGGATTTTATAATTTATTATTTTCAAAAATGAAAATTAATGATTTAAATTTGATTCATAAATGCACGATTAAATGATAAGTGCACTTATTCCCATTCTGAGTTCTCGAGACTACGGCGAATCTTAAATACGAGGTCTGCTGTAGACCTTAATTATTCCACTGCGAGATGCACGAAATAACAAGTGACTGTCCCTTCCCTGTTTGGCAGCAGTCGAAATCTCTGGTCCATTCAGTCACTTTAGAGGAAACAAGTAATATAAAAAAAAAAAAAAATTATGTCAATTCCTATTTTGTTTTTTCACTATATTGCAGAAAGTTCTTTATAAATAATTTCCATTCCTTTTTTTTTAAGTTTATCTGACGCCATCTATTGGTAGATACATGCAAATTAAATCTCAAAAATATAATTGATTAATTAAATTTAATGAATGAATTAATACTTGAAAAAACTGCATTAAAAATCAATTTGTCATCCACTACAAGTTAAAAAAAATGCATTTGAACTTGAGTGGACGTATAAAAGTATTTTATGAACGATTGGAAATTTAAACAAGATATATATAGGTGAGGGGAGCAAATAGAAGGAATTGAAAAGAAAGAAACGACACGCACTTTTGTCGAACACGTCGCAGAACAGCCCTTCTCCAAAAAGGTCCTCTTAAAGAAAATCGTAAAAGAGGGGGACTTCCCTCACTTCTGATTTGAGTAGACATTACTCAGATCATGATCTGTCACCAATCACGATGTAACAACTCATGGTGCAGTTCATTTTCCATCTATAATTATTTCGACCTGAGAAGATCGCAAAGACATTTGCTAATTTCCTGAGACTCATTATACATGACACTGAACATATGCTGTCAGATTTTAGTGACAGGTTGTTCTCATTACTACAGTAATTATATGTAATATAACTATACACAATAAAACTCGCTCGCTGACAAATTTGAGTGATGGGCTTACTATATATTTGTCAAATAGCATACATTTGTCACTCTTGGGAAATAAATGCTAAAGATAATGTCATATATATATATATATATATATATTATTTTCGTATATTAATTTACTTTAATTCTTTGATACCGAGTGTTATTTCATTCCCACATCAATCACAGCCTGAATGCTTAATGCTTCTTTTTATAGTTACTTTTTTGGAAGTTATTGATGACTGAAAAGAAGTGAAATACCGTTTTCTTTTTTTATTCATTTTGAAGTGTCGATATTCCGCTTAGAAAGAGATATGGGGGAAAACTGGCCGAACTGAATATTGAATGAGAATCGAATCAGAAAGTAAGAAAAAGTGATCGAAAATGAGTATCTTAAAATATTTTATATCTTCCATTCAGAGCTGATGGGGAAGAATGCATTTTTGAGGGAAATATTTATGCCTTATGTATGGCTTGGGGAATGGTTTTTATCATAAGGCAGGATTTTTTCCCTGAATATTTTCTGTTTCCTCGGTCATGAATATAGATGAATAAACTGATACTGGTTTCCATATGAACAAAAAGTTATTTTTAATATCTAAGCATTTATTAAAATTTTTTATTCATATAAGAATTAAAACTAAAACAATGCTAATAAATTTTAAAGACTAAACCAGAAATAATTTTGAAACAGTCGTCTTTAAATATTTCGGTTTCTTGATTAATTTTTAAATTTCAATGGCCTATTTATCATTTTTCCCACGGAAAAATTTGTAGCATTTCATTCCTAGAAGAGAGAATTTATATTCTTTAAAAAAGTACATAATAACAATATATCACTCAAATTTAACAGCTGATAAGCGGTGTTGTGATTGTTATCTAGTGTTATATATAGTGTTTGTAGTGTATAGTAGGTTATATAGTGTTATTTATTAATGAGAACAACCTGTCACTCAAATCTGACAGCAGATATTCAGTGTTATGGTTAATGAGACCTCATGAAATTAGTTATTGTCAGTGCGACCTTCACAGATCTATCTAATCAATTACAGATGGAATATGAACTACACCTTCTGTTATTGCATCGTGATTTTTGGGGCTGAGAAAATGCCCACCCTCAAGGTTAAGTGAGGGAAGCTGATTCCCCCCCTCCATTGACGGATTGACTCTTAAAGGGAGTTTTTTTTTTTTTTTTTGAGCAAAACGGAGAGACTTCTGCGGCGAGTCAACAAAAAGTATTGTTTTTCTCTTTTTGTGAAACTGATTGAACAGTCTGGAATGTCCGCCTGCCTACAAAAGGAGCTACTCGTGATTTCTTTATCCCGCCTGTGATATTTAAGGTCTGTCACAGAACTGGTGAAACAGATTCGATGTAGACTTGAGAACTCTAAAATCTTCGTCCGTGGAGTGAAATGCATATATATATATATATTATATTATATTACATTATATTATATTATATTATATTATATTATATTATATTATATTATATATATATATATATATATATATATATAGTGACCCTCTTCTTCAAGACGTTACAGGTCTAGTGTAAGCTGGGACGTTACACCTCCAAACATACAAGTGCAAAGAAATATGAAAATGCGTGGTATGAAAGCTGTATTTGCTTATATAGATATAAACTATCCAACACATGTGAATCAATACTTGCAAGAACCAGCATTTGAATAAAAGTGACTGTAATATACGTGATATAAATTTTGATATTTAAATATCAATTAGCGCTCAAGTGAAGTTTACTATAATATTTAAATATTACTTTAGTAAATCTACTGTAAATTATTTAATGAATATTATTAATGATATAAACTGTTACTTGTCCATTGCTTTCGCATATACTAATTGTGATTTGGTAAAAATTTATAGCTTTTTCCTACTGACTCTCTTTTTGCGGCTCCATTTAAATCAAAAATATAAAATTCAGTACAATTAATTTTTCTGTTAGACAAACGTTTTTTAATTTATCATCATCAGTAGCGCAAAACAGCCCCTTGGTGGGCCAAGGGTATCTGCCTACTGGCAGATTTCGAGACAGGAGATGTTTTTTTGCGGGGTACGGTTGTCAGCCCTATGTCCAACATTCTACAGACATATTAGAGAGGAACATACGGTATAAAGTGAATTCCGAACCACTACAAACATCAGTGTACCGCCGGGACTCGAAACCTGTGTTATCGAGCGCCAGAGCGCTAGTCACTCGGCCATCAAGCCCTTTTAAAAGCACAGAGGTTAGATATTTAAATATTACTTTTGTAAAGCCGCTGTAATTTTTTAATGAATATTATAAATAGTATAAACTTTTACTTCTCCATTCCTTTCGAATATAATTATTATTTGGTAAAAATTTGTTAATTGTTAATAATTTTCCTAATGACTGTCTGTTGTGCCTTCATTTGAAACAAAAAGAAAAAAATCAATACTTCAAATTTTTCTAATATACAAACTTTTTGTAATTTACAACGTTACAAAATATAAACAAAGTTACAACCTCTACTATACTTGTTTCAATGTCAATGCGCAACGTGGGACTTGATTCTTTTCACTTATATCTCTTTCACAAATTACAGCACCCCCAATAAAAATAAGGGACAATCACCTATAATTCAAGAGCGGAGTTTAAGACGGCTAATCTACTTGGCAAGACCCGATCCAAAAGCCTCAGGGCAGTATCACACGCAGCACCGCTCGAACCCCTATTGTTAAGAGACCCATATCTGCGCCCGCTCCCCCGAGACCTTGTAACCTAATAATAGGGTATTCCGGTGGAATAGGTGCACCCCTTTCCCACCCCCGCAGCAAATCAGATTCCATAGGCCGACCCTTACAACGGACCCAATCCCCAGTGCTTAGTCATGAGGGACACCCGGCATTCGGGAAGAATTGTTGCGGTGCTTTTATTTTGTTTCTCCAGGATTTTTTTTCCGGGTGGGTAGGAGGGGTCAACCCACTGATCCTGGTACAGACTTATCGGATTGTTCCTCTGCTAGGAGTCATCAGGGGGCTCTTAATTTAGGGATAAAGATGGGGAGTTTTAATAATAAAAAAGTAAAAAGTGTGCAATCCGCTTTGTGGTGTGTGAATTGTGTGTGGTTTGTTACTGGATGGAAAATATAAATATGAGACAAATGTGGCTGTGCTACAAGGGTTCCTAAACTTATCCAAATCGTGGCAACTTTAAAATAATCAGAATTATTTCACTACATACTATAATAGATCTATCTGGGATATTATAATTATATAGAATTTGTTTGATTGCTAATCACCAAGTGTCGACACAGGAAGGTATAGGCCGACGAATTTCTCCATGTGTGGAGAACCATTGAACCCGAATTCAAATAAGGGGACATGTTTACTATCATTTTAACTGTAAATAAATGTAAATTTAAATTTTATGAAGTAATTAATAAATTTCAATAAATTTATTATATTAATAAGTTTTCTTGTGTAATATTTTCCCCAAAAAAAAGGATTAAGAAATATGTTTATGTTTTATTATATTTCACAGAAAAGGAGCAGAGTTATAAGTAAAATATTTCTTGTACTTAGCAAGCGCATAGTTAATTAAATGTAATATTTGAGAATAATGATTGCGATCATTTCTTGGAATTTTCAGAATTTTTTCTTAATTAATGTGCTCAGGGAAAAAAGCTAAAGGACTATATAACGTCAACTGCAATCACTTAAGAAAAGAGATCCATACATCTCCGCGGCAGATGTTTGCCCAAACTTTCTGTTCCTTTAGATATCCTGGAGGACGCTCTCTGTTTTATAACTCTATTGAATAACGTCAACTGCAATACAAAAGGACGGCAGATGTTGCCACTTTCCTGTTTTATAACTATTCAATGGGAATCTTTTCTTCTTTTCTTGGTATACTAGGGTGCAGAATGGGAAACTAGGGATTACAGTATTTGAAGCCGCTAGTGCCCATGCGGAACTAGGATGTCATGGACCTTGCTTTGGGAACTCTCCAATAGCGATTACCATATTTGCTTTCTTGTATATTCTTTTTAGGAAATATAAATTAAGGTCCTCGTGGTAGTAGATTCCAATGGGGGCGAGTGACTATCGCTCGGTGTCACAAGTTTTGGGATGGAGTCCGGCAGTGCCATGGATGTTTGTTCGAAGTGGTTCGAAATCTACTTTAAGCCGTTAGTCCCAATCTCATACGATCTTATAGCGTCATAGAGCCCAATTAGACTTCTCACCCACATCATTCTCAAACTGTATAAGGGCAACTCAGCTCTAAGTACAGTGATGTGATGTGGTGTAGTAGTAGTGGTAGAAATGTTTCTCCTCTAAACTTAACAAATGCTCTTATAATCATAAGGTTACGTGATTTCATCGGAGATTAATAGTATAGATAATTAGGCGTTTCAGTTGCTCCATTGGATTCAACAAAGGCTCCACCCACATTTGAATGCTTAAACTACAACCATTGCTTGTAGACACTCTGTAAACAGAATCATTTCAGTATGGACGGAAAGCACAAATTATACGAAAACGTTTACCAGCTCTCGTACAAGCAAATGTTCCGCCCCAAGTAGAGAAGATTATAGTCACGCATCAAAGAATTTACGACCTTCTGAAAGAAGACTGGGTGTCACTGATAAGGGAAGTTAAGGTTGTTTGTTTTTCACTAAGTTTCGTTTTCCGTTAAGGTGTCTAAGAGCATGCGTCAGTGATGTCTGATGTTCGCGCATTCAAATTTGGACGCCCTGACGAGTAAGGAAGATGTGCTCTTCGTATATCCTTCATATATCGTTCCTGTAGTTGATAGTTACAAATTGTAACAGTACTGGGAATCGCTATTGGCACATCGTATAGTAGTGTGGTTAGAAATTGTCATATATTTAATGACTCACATTTAAAAGCCTGATGCCATCATAAATGCAACGGAGAAAATAATATATACGAAATATATTCAAAAAATATTTACTTGTGTGTTGTAGAACTTTTCCTACGAAAAGAGATATAGCCTTTCTGTTTCCAGGGAAATAGATATATATATATATAATAGACCTATCATATATATATATATATAATAACAACCTATCACTCAAATTTGATAGCAGATAAGCACTTTCGTGGATATTTATACTATGTGAAATTAGTGCTTTGTTCTAATGAGAACAACCTGTGACTCAAATCTAATAGCAGATATTCGGTATCATAAATAATGAAAATCAAGAAATCAGCGAATGTCTGTGAGACACACTGTCCTTGACATCTTTGTGAAATTTCACGTCAAAATATTCATTAGTGTTTGAGTTACGCTTGGCTTTGTGAGACGCTAACACTGATTCCGGCGATTTTTGAAATGTCCCAATTACACTGAAGTGACAAAAGTCATGGGATAACACTATGCAAATTTTCAGATGGCAGTAGAATCGCGTAGAACAGGTATAAATGAGCAGTGCTTTCGCAGAGCTTTCATTTCTGTTCAAGTTATTCATGCGAAGAGGTTTTGACGGGATGATGACCGCACGACGGAAATTAACAGACTTTTTGAACTCGGAATGTTAGTTGGATCTAGACGCATGGGTCATGCCATTTCGGAAATCGTTAGGGAATTCAACATTCCCAGATCCACTGTGTCAAGAGTGTGCCGAGAGTATGAAATTTCAGGCATAACATCCCACCATGGACAGCGCAGTGGTCGATCGCCTGCACTTAACGACCGAGACCGGCGACGTCTGCAAAGAGTCGTAAATTCTAACAGACAAGCAACATTGCATCAAATAACCGCAGAAATCAATGTGGGACGTACAAGGGACTCGTCTGTTAGAACTGTGCGGAGAAATTTGGCTTTCTTGGGCTATTCCAGCAGAAGACCGACTCGAGTGCCTTTACTGACAGAACGACATCGCTTGCAGCGACTCTCGTGGGCACGTGAGCATATCGGTTGGTCCCTAGATGAATGGAAAACCGTGGCCTGGTCCGATGAGTCACGATTTCAGTTGGTAAGAGCTGATGGTAGGGTTCGAGTGTGGCGCAGACTCCACGAAGGCATGGACCCAAACTGTCAGCAAGGCACTGTTCAAGCTGGTGGTGGCTCCATAATGGTGTGGGCTGTTTATCATGGCATGGACTTGGTCCTCTGGTGCGACTGGACCGAACATTGACTGGAAATGCTTATGTTCAACTACTTGGAGATCACTTGCAGCCATTCATGGACTTCATGTACCCAAACAACGATGGGATTTTTATGGATGACAATGCGCCATGTCACCGGGCCACAACTGTTTGCGATTGGTTTGAAGAACATTCTGGACAATTCCAACGAATGATCTGGCCACCTAGATCGCCCGACATGAATCCCATCGAGCATTTATGGAACATAATCGAGAGGTCTGTTCGTGCCCAAAATCCTGCACCATCAACGCTTTCACAATTATGGACGTCTATCGAGACAGCATGGCTCAATATTCCTGCAGAAGACTTCCAACGACTTGTTGAGTCCATGCCACGTCGAGTTGCTGCACTTCGCCGGGCGAAAGGAGGGCCGACACGATATTAAGAGGTATCCCATGACTTTGTCACTTCAGTGTAATTCTCTTTGAATCCGCTCGCTCCAATATTAAAATATACATATTATATATTATAACAATTTCATTTTTATTTATACTATATATATATATATATATATATATATAGTGCTTATAAATATGTGTATATATATATATATTATATATATATAAACAATTTCATTTTTATTTATAAGCATATATATATATATATATATATATATATATATATTTATAGAGTAATCATCGCATAATTTCCAGAATCGATTTAAATGTCGCAGTATATGAAATTCTCAATAATAATCTTTTCTGCATATCTAATAAATCAATTATGAATTTTGGTGAATCATTACATTTGTTATTAGGTTTAATTTTTGTAAGAAGTTTAAATAGTTTTTTTTTTTTTTTTTTACTTTTGTCCAAGAGATTAATAATTTGAATGTATTTAAATGTATGTATTATAATACTTTTTTTATACGTATTTAAATACTTTTTAACTAAAAAAAAATAATAAAAAGCTCACTGCAATCAAATTTTTCGAAATGAAAATATTTTCTTAGAAAACAAATTATGGGAATTGATTTTTAAATCTCAAAATAAGGTAATTTAAAATTCTTAAATGATCAAGTAAATTTTTCAAATAAGAGTTATATATTTATATAACTCTTAAAAAAAAAATATGCATAGAGAATATGCTTTTTTTTTTGTCCGGGGATAATCATATTTTTGAATTCGCTTTTTATAAAGCAGTAAAATGGTATATTCGTAAAAACAAAATGTAATGATAACGTAACGTTACTTTCTATCAAAATGCTAAAGATTTAGTGGTTTATCCTTATATGTATAACATTCAAATGTAATACATTGATAAAAACCATTCTCCTAAGATCAATGTTTTTATCTTTTAGAGGAATTTCGTATATTTATTTTGATAATATATATACTGCTCCTTTACTTCGTATTAAATTTTTATGTAAATCCCTTTATCTTCCTTGGTCGGAAAGTCAGATTTTTTTAATCGTAAATTTAATTGATTTTTTTCAATTAAATTTAGAAAAATAAACAATAAATAAATAAATAAATATTATTATTATTTTTATTTTTTTGCTTATAATGGGAATTTCAGATAAAAACAAAAAGAATTTGTCAGAATTTGCAGGAAATAATCATTCATTAGTACTAAAAAAGAAAAAGGATACTCAATTAGTACTTGTTATACTTCATCAATGAAACACATCAAAATAAACTTAGAGCTGTCAAATTCTGTTTTTGTATCTGCGGTAAATCCTGAGACCAATTTTTACTCTAATAAAATCATATATTTTAGTATTTGTGAAGATTTATTTTACACTAAACAATTACCTGTTGTTTTACTCATGTTTTCTAAACATAAAACCATAATATTTCTTCCAATTTTTACGTCCATTCCTATTTTATTTCCGTTTTGAGTGACATATAAGAATAGCAGCTGTAATTATATTCCATTTTGTAATTGTATATTTTAGTTAATTATTTACAAACGCCAACGTTTGACACCAAGCCATTAGCTTTATTGGTTTCCCTTATTAGCAATACATTTTTAAACTCTTTTTGGAGTTTTGCACGCGTCAAAATATTCATTATTATGTGGATGGTCAGAATAATATAAATTACAATTAAGTGAATTGCTGGCATTCATTTTAAACTATGATTACCTGCATGTCCAAGGCAGTCATGTCCGCAGAAAAAATGGAACAAATCTAATGAAGAATTGGAGACTAAGTTTTTTTCTATATCTATATACTTCTATTTCAAAATGATTATGTATAACATTATACAGAAAATTATTATTAATTTGTCTTTTAAAGGAAATGACACCATTTTTAGCTAAACAATATATCTTTTCCATTCATTACCAATAGAATAAATTAGAACCTGGCATCATATGTATTTATAATTTGACCGTGGGCTAATATTAGTTTGTTAACATTTTAACATTTAACATTTGGTGTGTGATATTATTCTAATTTTCTTTTTTATATTTTCAATAACAAGTTTACAGAACAACAGATATCATAAACAAGTAATATATATAAAAAAAATATTTTTTAAATCAATTCCTACTTTTTTTCACCCAGAAAGAATTGCAGAAAGTCCTTTATAAATAATTTTCATTCATCTTTTAAGTTTATCTGGTGCCATCTATTGGTAGATATATGCAGCTTAAATCTAAAAAAAACTAAAATTAATTAATTAAATTTAATGAATGAATCAGTATTTGAAAAACTGTATTAACATCAAGTGACATCCACTACAACTTCAAAAAAATGCATTTGAGCTTGAGTGGATGAATAGAAAGTATTTCATTAACGATTGAAAATTGGAACAAGATATATATAGGGAGAGTGTGAGCTAATAGAAGGAATTGAAAAATAAATACAAAGAACGAGATAGAAACAAACGACATCAGTTAAACCATCCACTTGAGTCTGGCAATCCAATAACGCTTCCGTAAAGAAACATGAGGCAGTAGAGAACAGGAAGCAAGGTCAGGCATATACATTTCTTAGATTTCTTATTTTCTTACAGGAGTCAGTTTAATTCTGTGAAGGAGCTTGCCGGAGACGAACGTGACCACAGAAAGACCGTTGCAGTGCTACCGATTATAATGGGACAAACCCCTTCGTTACGCTGAAGAACTCTAAGAAACTCACACTCAGAGCCAGACTGAAGGCCATGTTTGTAGATCCTTTTGCCGTATCAAACGTCGCTCGGAGTGCACCACAAGGAGATAGATCTATGTTGCATTCTAATTTTAATTTAATACCGTATATTTCCATGCCTAAGCCGATAATTTTTTTGAACTTTTTCTGCAGTTTGAAGTATTACAAAAATAAAAAATATTAATAATAAATTACTTTTCAGTTAGTCGATGAAAAGTGCTCAATCGACAAATATCATTAAATATAGCACGATTTTATTTCTTTGTTTATATATATATATATATATGCATATATATTGAAAAATAATGGAATTAAAATCAATTACGTCATTAATAAAAATTAATTTTATTTTTACCATTATTTATATTTCTGGTTTGTTGTGTCGTCTCTTAAATCTAAAATCTGATATTGATGAAATGTCCTCCTGCTAAAAAAATGTTATTAAAGCGTACACTATAAATAATAATAGAATACCGTAAATAATTCGCACATAAAAATAACAATAAAAAAGAAACTTACTTTAATCTTTTAATTTATTTTCAGCCTTTATGACTCAATTTATTATTATTATTATTGTTATTATTATTTTAACATCAACTTAAACTTTGGGCAAATTTTTTGAAGAAAGAAAAATATTTCATTTTAACATGAATTGGCGTATTTTCAGTAACATACGGTTAGTGTTTTGGTATTTGGTCCAATGTTTGTCGTTACGTTCCTCAAAACTGAAGAGTTTATTTGCCAGTTTTGACTATCCATGCATCCATTTGGTTCAAATGAAAGAGTTTTTCAAAACAGAATTAAGCATTTATATGCATCATTTATCAATTTAACTTCATATCATCATTGTCAACGGACAATAATCTCATTTTCATTCAATACATAACGAATGTCCCAAACAATCATCATAATGCTTGAAGACGTTTTGTTTCTCATACGGAAGGTAGCCATTTCTAAAGAACCTTTCACCTTCTACTCCCGGGGGGTCACAGAGCAGGGAAGAGGATGGTCTGACCAATCACAGGAATGCACAATCCGCCTCCGTCCCCCGCCGGCTAATGCACGTCTCAGTGGTCATCGGTCGTCCCCAAGACACCCCCATGATGGAACGGAGGGGGTAATCAGGAAAATAGATAACGCACACTGGGCGCTATACCACCATGATAAATGTATGTGTTTCAGGAGATATGAGGATCTGCGCTGTTATTTATTTGATAATAGTTTCGTTGACATTTTTTTTTTTTTTTTACAGTTTGTGTTCTTTAGATTTTTGTATGTTTGGGGTAATCGACCAGATTTAGAGACAAAATGTTTGAATAATTTTAGATGGATCTTTATGTTATTATTGAATTAGGATAAAAACATATTGACAAAATAAAAAATAAAATATGTACATGGTGATTTTTTTTTTTCTCTTTTAGCTCGGCAAAAATTCACTAAGTGTATTTTTTGACTAACTAAAAGATAAAGCATATCATATTTATTTGCATATTTACTTACATATATTCATTATGCATACACTGAATTAAAAGAATAATAATATTATGTATGCAAACACTGAATAAAAACTATGATAATATTATGTATGCATGCACTGAATTACTAACAATAATAATATTATATATGCATCCATTGAATTAAAACCATGATAATATATATAATATATGTTATACAAAACAATGATAGACAGATAATACACAGTTTATATTAATCAATGATACAGCCAATTGAATCATTCAGGCCCCCCAGCAAAAATACAAGAAGAGCAAAAATACAATAAAAAAAGTAACGCTTTTAGCGACAATGACAAATAGTTATGTCTTATCTATATTTAAAATCATTTAGTCTAATGCATACATAAAACATCATTGAAAACATATAGTAGAAATTTCATTAGATTCTGAAAAGTATGATAACAATTATGATTGTCATTATTCAGTGGTGTAACAATATATGTATATATATTTCAGAAATTCAATTAAAAGTTTTGCATGTATGAATTCACTGTTCTAGTTATCTTGTGATATAACAGCTATATCTCGACTTTTAATGACTCTTTAAATCAGCTCACCCGACAGTACAGTTAAATAAAATATATGCTTATACAAGCCCAAAAACATTCTCAACCATAGAGATACATTAGATGTAGTTAGAATACACAAAGACATAGAACACATATACACAGTCTAGTCACATTAATGTGACCACCACCTACTTTCGACGTCAACATGAAATAACCAATCACAAGTGGAGTGTATATAAGAATTCCATTTAATACCACTTAAATACCACTTAAATACCACTTAATACCACATTCCACACTTCACTTAAATCCAGAATATACAAGAGTGTATATTCTGGCTTTTATTTCAGGTGGTCATGGACTGTGTATAAACATAATTTTAAATAATTCGTTATTTTCCTGCATGTTTTGATATTTCTTAAACATGCAAATCAAAGTGTTTTTATAATATTTAAGTTTGTGTTTATTAAATTGCCTTCATCTAATTGAAAATTAGAATTGTTCTGATATCACGATATGTCTGACGCTCTATGTGCCAGGCACGAAGGTCAGTTTGGATTCTAGACTTTGACCTGAGAAGACCCTTCTTCCTTGGCCGTTATAGCGGAAGTAAGAAGGAGGAAATTCCCCTAAATATTTGTAACCTTAGTTATAAAAAATAGAGGGAAATATTAAGTTATATAAGTCATATATAATAATGATTAAAAATAAGAAATGTAAAATGACACATGAAAAGCTGGACTGTGAGCTTGCTTGAAAGAGCTAGCAATGTTAAAAAAAAAAATAATAGTACTGCGTTACAAGTAAAATAAAAACATATATTTAAGAATATGGTAATATCAAGCAATGAATTATTTATTTCTTCAAAAAAATAAAATATGAGTTTCGAATATACGGTCTGTGAAGTGTTTTATAGGCAAATGGAAAAATAACAACTACTTTGAAATAGTTTGGAAATAAACATGAAATGCCTTCATTTATCAAGTTATAAAAATCAGAAAATTTGTTATTTCTAATGGAAAATGACAAGTAATAATATTAAAATTCTATTTTGAAAAATTTTTAAAAAGTATTACCGCAATCTTTTGTTCATCCTATTATTTTTAAACCTTTAAATTATTGTACCTTATAAGATAATAAAGAAATAATTGAATAATCATAATAAAAGACTTTGCCGAATCCCCCGGCTCCATTCTACTTACACAATTTTCAATAAATAATAATGTCTCTAGGGACTATAAAGGGCAGCTTTAACGTTATATTTATGATTGGAAAATTTATTTAGAGCTTACGTGATATATATTACCAATTAGTTGCTTAAGAATATTAAAAAAGTACTACTATGATAGTCTTGTCTAATTTTTAAATATATAATTTATTATATTTTATAAATTAATAAGAACATTTTAACTAAGCAATCGTAATAAAAGACTACATGTATATATCAATTAATTTGTTTTCCATTCTGTTAAACCTAAATGATCCGTTTTCCAAAACTAACTTACTCAATTTTCAATAAATGAAAATACATCTAAAGTCTATCAAATATCAATGCTAAAAAAATTAATTATTATATTAAGTTTACATTATTATATTTAGTAACTTATTAAGAAAATTTTAATTAAGCTATCGTAATAAAAGACTACATGTATGCCAATTAAATTATTTTCCCTTTTGACACACCTAAACTCTGAATTCTCACTAACTAACTTATTCAATTTTCAATAAATGGTAATACATCTAAAGATAATCAAAATATCTGTACTAAAAAATTACTATAATGATTGTGTATAAAATTATAGTGTAAAAAAAGTAAAAGTATAGTTACAGTTTATATAGTTTATATGTAAATCTATAATAGTCCATAATATGATATATAATAATAAAATATAAAAGTATTATATATTATAGTATAAAAATTACTACAATTATAATTTTCTTCTTATTTATTGATATTTAAATTATTGTACTTGATAAATTATTAAGAAAATTTTAATTAAGCTTTCGTAATAAAAGACTACATGCATATCAATTAATTTATTTTCCCTTTTGACAAACCTAAACGCTTCGTTCTCACTAACTAACTTATTCAATTTTCAGTAAATCACAATACATCTAAAGACTATCAAAATATGAATACTAAAAAAATTACTATAATGATAGTGTATAAAATTATAGTATAAAAAGTAAAAATGTAGTTATAGTTTAATATAAATATAATATATAATAATAAAAATAAAAGCATAATATATTATAGTGTAAAAAATTACTATAATGATAGTGATCTTCTTATTTTTAAATTATAATTTAAATTATTATATTTGGTAAATTATTCAGAAAATTTGAATCAAACTATTGTAGTAAAAAAAGACTACATACATATCAATTAAATTATTTTTCTCTTTTGACAAACCTAAAAGCTCCGTTCACATTAAATAACTTAACTCAATTTTCAATAAATGACAATGCATGTAAAGACTATCAATGTACACAATGTATTTGACAATACGTCTAAAGACTATCAAGGGCAGTTGTAACATGAAATGATCAAGCAATTCATTTAGACAGTACGTGAAAGATAATACAAAATTAGATTAGATGGGTACATGGCGCTATTGGTAAGACACATTAAGGTCTCACCTATCTCATTTTATTGTGAGTTGTTTCAGAAATGAGGCATGGGGATGAGATATCTCCACCAATTCCCCGGATGATCCGTGGACTCTTGCTTGGAGGAGCTAAGCCGGAGGTTGACAGATCACTGTTGTTTCTCTAATTGAGAATCTGGCCCCGCGGTGCAGTGGCTTCTTCATCTGGCATTCTTGATTCGATTTGAGCTAGACAATGTGGTGAATAGAATATTGCACATTAGGTTTAAAATTCTGAGGTTGGTTATTGTGGCAGTTAGAATATTTTATGAAAAGTGCAATTTTGTATACTAACTGAAGGTGGATAATAATTTGTGGGGCTTTATTAAAAATTAATTTTTAATAGTGAACAATATCGAATTATAATTAACGTATCAGGTTGCAATGGAAGTTCTGTCCATGTTTAAAGGATAATTATAATACATAATATAATCGATTCAACTCCTAACTCTCTATGATAAAGACCAGATTTTATATAATTTATAATTTTTGCTTGGAAATTTGTTTCTATTATTTTTTAAGTATAATTATAATACCTGATAAATCTATCCAACTTCTAATTATGTATGATAAATAGCGGATTTTTATATAATAACTTTTGCTTTGATGTTTAGAGGTTTGCTTTTATTCGCTTTTAGGAACAATAATTATATTACATGATAATATGGATTCGACTTTAAACTATTCAAGCGCTTCGAAGGCCATCCCCTGTGCGATGATGACTTTTTAGCATGCATTGAGGGATTGGGAAAAAAGGTGGCATAAGTACATTGTGTTCGGAGGGGATTACTTTTGAAGGTGATGAAATAAATGTGGAAGAATAAATAAAATGTTTTTGAAAAAAAAAAATAATTGGTCTTACTTTTTGGGCACAGCAGTAATGGTATATACATGATCATTATATGCCAATGATACTGGTCTTCTTATTTTTTAAATTTAAATTATTATATTTGTAATTATCAAGAAAATTTTAATTAAGCTATCGTAATAAAACACTACATGTATCTCACTTAATTTATTTTCCCTTTTGACAGGCCTAGTTTTTTATTCTCACTAATTAACTTACTCAATTTTCAATAAACGAGAATGCATCTGAAGACTATCACTGTACACAATGTATATGACAATACGTCTAAAGACTATCAAGAGCAGTTGTAACATGAAATGGTCAAGCAATTCATTTAGACAGTACGTGAAAGATAATACGAAATTAGATTAGATGGGTACATGAGGCTATTGGCAAGACACATTAAGGTCTCACCTATCTCATTTTATTGTGAGTTGTTTCCAGAAATGAGGCATGGGCTGAGATATCTCCCACCAATTCCCGGATGATCCCGTGGACTCTTGCTTGGAGGAGCTAAGCCGGGGGTTGACGATCACTGTTGTTTCTCTAATTGAGAATCTGCCCCCGCGGTGCAGTGGCTTCTTCATCTGGCATTCTTGTCCGATTCGATTTGAGCTGGGCAATGTGGTGAATAGAATATTGCACATTAGGTTTAAAATTCTGAAGGTTGGTGGTTGTGACAGAGTGCTTTATGAACAGTGAAATTTTGTATTTTGTACATAAAATGAAGGTGCATAGTATTTTTGTGGGGGGCTTTATTAATGATATCTAATTATAATTAACATATGAAGTTGGAATGAACATTTTGTCCATTGTTAGACGGATAATTATAATACTCCTATCTATCTATGTTAAATAGCAGATTTATATGATATACAATTTTGATTGGAAGTTGGTTTCTATTGGTTTTAGGAAGGATAATTATAATATATGATAATATGGATTCAACTTTTAACTATTCATGATGAATAGCAGATTTCATATAATGAATAATTTTTTGCTTGGAAGGTTGTTTCTATTCATTTTTAGGATGGATAATTATAATACATGATACAATTAATTCAATTATCTATGATAAATAGTGGATTTTTGTATAATAAATAATTTTGCTTGAAGGATTGCTTCTATTTAATTTTTATGAAGGATAATTGTAATGCAGATAATATCTACTCAACTTTGACCTAATATTGATCTCATAGGATATTTATTTATTAAATAATTTATCTTGGAATTGCTACAGATCGTTTTCGGAAGGATCATTATAATACATGATACAATCGATTAAACTCCTAACTATCTATAATAAATAACTGATTTTATATAATAAGCATTTTTTTGCTTGCAGGAGCTAAGCTGGGGATTATGAATGTTAACTTTAAAATAAGGGGTGAAATCCATCATTCAAGGCTTATCCAACAACCTTTAAGGTACCTGCATCCAATGAATATTCTTTGCGTGCAGGTTGGAATATGATGTTCATAATAAGATGTTAGAGGACAATCAAATAATCACTGC
The DNA here is from genome assembly GCA_021605095.1 of Caerostris extrusa. Taxonomy (NCBI): domain Eukaryota; kingdom Metazoa; phylum Arthropoda; class Arachnida; order Araneae; family Araneidae; genus Caerostris; species Caerostris extrusa. The sequence continues at coordinate 108,692 of BPLR01000216.1, forward strand.
TAAAGTTTATTGAAAAATAGAAAAGGAGGGATTCTGCAACATGCAACATGCCTAGACATAAAACAAAACAGGTAAGGAAATGATAAATAATTTTTTATTATTTTTTATTCATTTTTAATATAGCTTTTTAATAGAAAATAATATCAAATTATAATTAGTGTATCTCCACACTGCAAAGAGACTGAGGCTCTTCAAGACGAATTTGATTGGGGAATTGTGTTTTTGCTAATCACATTCTCTGAATCTTGATCCAACAGATCAAAAGCCTTATAAAATCATTTTGCAGGACTTACGCAGATTTGAGCAGAAGACGTTAAAATGAAATTAGATTCTTTTTTCAAAGCAAATCCAAACGAATTTTGTAAAATATATCCAAACTGCAATCGAAAAGAAGCTTCATTTCAATCTGAAAAATGGATAGAACTTTTGTTATAATCTATTATTTTTTAACCAATTCAACTGACATTTAGTCTAGCTTAACTATCTTTAAACAAGTTTTTAATACTAGATTCAGTTAAATAAAAAAACGTACAAATGATTTTCTGAGAAAATTAGAAATACAGGGGACTCATTTTCCTGAATAATTTCTCTCGTGTTTTCCTCAAGTTTTACAATGCCTTCAAAGCCCCTACTTTTTGGGGAATTTATTATGTTTAGCTTCGAATTCATACTGCAACTTTCAGTGCACTCTTTTTTATCTCATTTAAGACACACATTTGTGGCTATTCCTTCCCAATCACTCAGCGATTAATTTTTCAACAGCAGAAATAATAGTCTCAAGCAGCAATACTTTTTTCATCATCAATTCCTATGAATGTTTTCATCAGCACAGCTTTAGGGATTTTACGTCACCATTCATCATAATCTTATCATCATTTCGTGGTACTTTTCTCACTAGCATATGTTTACGTTGTATCTACTGCGCATGCGTTTATATAACGGAGCTACAGCGAGCTATCTATTCTGTTTAAAACAAAGATGGTGGGCAAAACGATGAAGATGCCGATTAATTTTGAAGCATGGAATTTAAATTAAAACTTATAAGATTATTTTCTATAGATGTATTCATAACAAGAATGTTTATATTTAAAAAAATGACAAAAATTTTTAATTTATTATTCAAGAAATAAGTTCATGTACAATGATAATAAATCATGCTTATGAATAATCATCTACGATTCACAAATGCTTAAAAATTCTCAAGTCTTTATTTACCGATTCCTTCTAATGTAGCACACACTCTCCCATATATATATCTTGTTCAAATTGTCAATCGTTCATAAAATATTTTTTTTTATTCCTGCACTCAAGTTCAAATACATTTTTTTTGAACTTGTAGTGGATGACACTGGATGTTAATACAGTTTTTTTCAAATATTAATTCAGTAATTAAATTTAATTAATTAATTTTAGTTTTTTTTAGATTTAAGTTGCATATATCTACCAATAGATGGCGCCAGATAAACTTAAAAAATGAATGAAAATTATTTATAAAGGACTTTCTGCAATAGAGTGAAAAAAAAAGTAGAATTGACTTTAATTTTTTTTTTTTTTTTTATATATTACTTGTTGTTTTCTCATTAATTGTGCATGTTTACGTTGTATCTACTGCGCATGCGTTATATGCTACTGCGCATTGTTAATTGATGCTATAGCAAGTCATCTATTCTCTTTAAAATAAAGATGGTGGCAAAACGATAAACATGACTTTGCGAACAAACAAAATTCTAAATAAAAACCTATATAATATTATTTTTATGAATATATTCATAACAATAATGTTTATATTTAAATAAAATGAAACAATAATACGTAAC